>VZQC01009175.1:611162-863611 GCA_009823505.1 Rhizomys pruinosus | reverse complement strand
GTGGAAGACTTTGGAACTTTGGGCTAGAAAAGCTGTTGACTACTGTAAGTAGAATGGCCATTCTAGAAGAAGCCTGGGAGAAAGCATTGCTACAAAAAATGTAGTTCCAGAAGAAAATAAAGACTTAGGCAGCGACTGGGATATTTTGATAAAGAGTCTGGCAGCAGTTTGCCCACAGCCCAAATGCTTGCTTGATGCTAAGTTGAAAAGCAATGGACTAATGTCTTTGGCGGAGGATATTTCAAGACAGCCTAATGTAGAAATGGTGGTGTGGCTATTAATGGTGAATATTGTACAGATCTACAGTGAAGAAGAGCAGATGGGGCAGAAAGACATGCAGAATGTACAGTTTGGATCTGAAAACTGCACTAGGAAGATTAAATGTGGGGCCAAGGCATGTGAAGGAGAGGTTCCTTTTGATAAGGAGATTAAAGTGATTAAGGAGAGGCCTAGCTATTTACAAGTAAACAATGGAAAAAGTAAGATTAAAGTGATTAAGGAGGGGCCTCGAGATTTACAAGTAAACAGAAACAGTACCTTCAGGGCAAGACCACACCCAGCTAAGCCTCCAACTTTTTTTTTAAATATTTTATTTATTTTTTATGTGTATGAATGTACTGTCTGCATTTATGTTTGTGCACCGTGTCATGCAATGCCGCGGAGGTCAGAAGAGGGTGTCGGACTCCCCTGGAACTGGAGTTCTCCTGGAACTGGACCTACAGACGGCTCTCAGCCACCATGTGGGAGCTGGGGATCGAACCTGGGTCCTCTTCAAGAGCAGTAGGCTCTCCTAACCGCTAGGCCATCTCTCCAGCCCAGCCTCCAACTTTTGAAAGGAAAATACTGAAAGGGTTTTCTGTTCCAACAAGTCCAGGGCAGAGAAGAATTGCAAATGTGGTTGAAATAGTCCAGGGTCCATCCCAAACTTGCAGCCAAACTCAGCAGTTTCATTCACGTGGTGCCGGCTTTAGAGGCATGAAGTATGCAAAAGTGAAGGGGTCACCAGTTCTTCGTCCATGGTTTCAGAGAGCTGCAGAGGCCAGGCAGAGTGCAGCAGGGGCGTCCATGAGTAAAGAAAGCCCTGATAGGCCATTGCATGAAGCTGTGAATGTGAAGCCTGGTTGGCAGTGGAGACCCCAAGAAGACATTTGAGATGCCAGAGCTGTGAGATATTTGCCAAGGAGAGCTGCATACAGGGAGTGGTACCAGCCTAAGAAAGAGATGTATATTGCAAGCAAAGCTGGAAGAGCTGAGCCATCTAAGTCCTTTGGAAGCAAAGTCCCAGAAGTTGCACATGGAGCTACTGGACTTGGTGTTTGCCCTGCTGGTTTTTGGTCTTGTTTTGGTCCAGTATTTCCTCACTATGCCTCTATTCCTCCTTTTTGGAATGGGAATGTGTATTCAGTTCCACTGTATGTTGGGAGTATGTAATTTGTCTTTTGATTTTACAGGAGGTTACAGTTAAGAGATTGCCCTGTTTCTCAGAAGAGATTTTTGGGCTATAAACTTGAATAGAATTGAGACTGATAAAGACCATGGGACTTTTAAGGTTGGACTAAATGCATTTTGCATTTTATATGGTCATGAGCCTATGAGGGCCAGGGAGTGGAATGTGGTGGTTTGAATGAGAGTGTCCCCACATAGGCTTTAAGTATTCAGACATTTTATCTCCAGTTGGTGGCACTGTTCTTGGAGGTTTTAGAAGGTGTGGCCATGCTGGAGGAAGCACGTCATTGGGGGCCGGCTTAGTGAGTTTAACAAGCCTCGTGGTCTCCAGTCTCTCTTTCTCTCTGCTTCCTATGCTCATTGCAATATGTGAACCTTGGCTTTCTGCTCCAGCTACAGCCACCATGCCTCCCACCACAATGGACTCTAATTCCCTGGAACAGCCAATCGTAAGCTCAAATAAACTCTTCCTTTTATAAGTTCCCTTGCTAATGGTGCTTTTATCACAGAAACAGAAAAGTGACTAATACACCCTTAAAGTCAGGAACATGGCAAGGCTGTCCACTATGGTCACTCCTCTTCAATATAGTGCTTGAAATGCTTGCTAGGGCAATAAGGCAAGAAAGTGAAATTAAAGGAGTACTAATTGGAAAAGAGGAAGTGAATCCATCCCTTTTTGCAGATGATATGATATTTTACCTAAGGGTTGCTAAAAACTCCACCAGAAAACTCTTAGAAATGATTAAAAGTTTCAGTAAAGTGGCGGGATACAAAATAAACCTAGAAAAATCAAGTAGCCTTTCTTTACACCAACAATAAGCAACTGGAGAAGGAATATAAGGAGACCTTCTCAATCACAGTAGTTTTGAAAAAAAAATACCTAGGAATAAACCTATCTAAAGACACTAAAGGCCTCTACAACAAAAATTTTAAAACCCTGAAGGAGGAGATTGAAAATGACATCAAAAGATGGAAAGACCTCCTATGATCATGGATTAGAGAAAATAATATAGTAAAAATGTCCATTCTACCCAAATTAATATACAGATTCAAAGCAATCCCAATCAAAATTCCCATGAGCTTTTTCACAGACTTGGAAAAAAAATCCTTAAATTCATATGGAAAAACAAAAGACCCTGAATAGCTAAAGCAACCCTGAGCTAAAAGTGCAATACAGGGGGAATTACTTTACCAGACTTCAAACTATGTTACAGATCTATAATCATAAAGACAGCCTGGTACTGGCTAAAAAACAGACCCATTGACCAATGGAACAAAATTGAAGATCCAAACTTGAGCTCCTATAACTTTAGCCACCTCATATTTGACAAAGGGGCCAAAAAAGCTCAATGGAGGAAAGATAGCACCTTCAGCAAATTGTGTTGGCAAAACTGGATCACCATTTGTAGAACAAAATTCAATCCCTACCTCTCACCCTGTACAAAAATCAACTCCAAGTGGATCAAAGATCTCAACCTGAAACCTGGAACCCTGAAGGTGATAGAAGAAAAAGTTGGTAGCAAATTATAAGAAATAGGCATAGGAAAAGACTTTGTAAATCAGACAGCAGCTGCACAGGAAATAAGGACAGCACCTGACAAGTGGGACTTCATCAAACTCAAAAGCTTTTGTACAGATAAAGAAACAATCAAGGAAGTGAAGAGAAAACCCATGGAGTGAGAGGAAACCTTCACCACTGATATATCTGACAGAGCATTAACTTCCAGAATATATAAAGTTCTCAAGAAACAAAGAAGTAAGAAAACAAATGACCTACTCAAAAGATGGAGTAAAGAGATGAACAGAGACTTCACCAGTAAGGAAGTAAAGATGGCTGAGAAACATCTTAAAAGGTGTTCAATATCATTAATAATTAAGGAAATGCAAATTAAACCACACTAAGGTATCATCTCACTCCAGTAAGACTAGCTAAGATCAAGAAAACAAAGGACACCAAATGCTGGAGAGGTTGTGGGGAAAGGGGAACACTCATCCACTGGTGGGGGGGAATGGAGAAGCCTTAAAAGACTCAAAATGGGGGCTGGAGAGATGGCCTAGCGGTTGGGAGCGCCGACCGCTCTTGCAGAGGACCTGGGTTCGATCCCCAGCACCCACATGGCGGCCAAAAACCATCTGGAACTCCAATTCCAGGAGAACTCCAGTTCCAGGGGAATCCGAAACCCTCTTCTGACCTCCGCGGCATTGCATAACACGGGTGCACAGACCTGCATGCAGACAGTTCATTCATACACATACGGAAATAAATAAAATTAAATAAAAAAATTTAAAAAGACTCAAAATGAGCATACTACCTGAACCAGCCATACCACACCTGGGTATATACCCACAAGATGCATCCTACCACAAAGATACATGCATAGCTATATTTATTGCAGCTCTCTTCACAATATCAAAGAGCTGGAACCAACCCAAATGCCCCTCAACTGATGAATGGATAACAAAAATATGGTACATCTACACAATGGAGTTTTATGCAGTGGTAAAGAAAGAGCTGGAGAGATAGCCTAGCAGTTAAGAGCACCGACTGCTTTTGCAGAGGACCTGGGTTCGATGCCCAGCACCCACATTGTGGCTAAGAACATTCCGTAACTCCAATTCCAGGAGAACTCCATTTCCAGAGGAATCCGAGACCCTCTTCTGACCTCCATGGCCTTGCATGACACGGGTGCACAAAACTACATGCAGACAGTACACTCATACACATACAAAAACTAAATAAAAAATTAAAATAAAGAAAGATGACATCATGAACTTTGCAGGTAAATGGATGGAACTCATAGCCATTATGCTAAGTGAAGTAACACAGTCCCAGAAAAAAAAAGGTGATTTGTTTCCCTCATTTGTAGGTGCTAACAGCAATCCCCAGTTGAAAGGCAAACTGAGCAAAATTATTACTATATTTCATTGTATCTGAAAGCAACTGTGCTACTATAATGTTAACCTACCACTTGTATTCACACATTGTAATTACCACATATGGGTGGAAGATATGTATTCATATTCTAAAAAAAAAAAGAATGTAAAGTTACACTTCTTTTTACCTGCATGCAACTTTACTGTTAAAATGTCAATCTCTACTAGTTTATTTTCAGATTTTGTAATTTTGATTTATGTGTGGAATATATATATATGCATTTATTAGAATAATATAAAATTAAAGGGAAAAAAAGAGAAAAACTTATTCAAAGAATTGATCAAAACAGTAAACTTGTGCATTGAAAAGGTTAGAAAAGACTGAGAAAAAGATGCAAGACAGGATTTAACATGTATGACAGAATCCATGAGCTCTGGTGGTGGGCAGGGGGACATGAGGGGTGGGCATGGATGGGGGAATGAGTCTAAATTTAATTGAAAAATGTTGTATAAAATGTTCTCAATAAAATTTTTTTGTAAAACCCCAGTAAGCAATGATTTATAACCAGCAAATATGCTGAGAAAAAGTGACTACATGTGCTAAGACTTAAATGGGACATCTCTATTCTATCTGGATGACCTGTCCAAGCATTATGAAACATCAAAGAATAGGGGACAGAAAGAATGTAAGAGAATGGGAATAAAATGCTGTCTTATTGACATAACACGACTCTTGCAGCCATGAAATCACAGGCCCTCAGCTAACAGCACAAAAACAGGTCCACCATCATTGCTACATGGATGGGGTAAGGATTATAAGGCACCAGCCCTCCTTGAAGTACCACAGACAAAGTTTACAGGGGAAGTGGACCTATCCTGTGGTGTTGCCACTAGTACATTGCCCAAATGAAAGCAAATAACTCCTATCCATGCATATCCATGTTTATGCAGCAACAAAAATTGAATGCAGTGGATAAAGGAAAAATGACAGGAAAGTTGGAGGAGCACATGGAAAGAAGGGATTTGGGGGAGAGGATAAGAGAGACTACATAAATATTTGGATGCTGTTTTAGTCTAGGAACTATGGGCTTTTGTGCAAAGGGATGGTAATAGCTTTCTATTGTGGTCTATAATGTCTTTAGCCATCAGGAGGTGGCAAGCTTGGAGTAGCAATCATATGTTTTGCCCCAAGGAGTGGGCTATGCTTCCAATTAGATTTTGGGAGTATACAAATATTAGGCTGCCACCATCTGCGTTCTTCCCAGGCAAGTAAGGTGTAGCTTACGAGTCTTGCATAACTTTGGATACCATTTCCCTCCAGTGATCTGTATAAAACTCTCTGGCATTATGAAGACCAAGAGTCTATTTGCAGTACAAGGTCTCAACATACTTTTTCCTTTTCATGCCAAAACCATGTCTTCTTCAGCAGTAGGATTTTACCATCCTTTTTTGTGTGTACCCCAACAGCACATGCAAATAGCCTTTGTTTTTGGGGGGGTATTAGAGCCCCTTAGCCAACAGCTCCTTGTTAAAGTAGTCCATAACTGGTACTGCAGCCTCAACTTACCCATAAGTCTCACCTGACCATAAAGTAAATTTTAGAGGTAGGGCATTAATCCAAAGGATCAGGCACAAATGTCCATGTCATCACATGTTCTGGATGTTAAGACAAGTCAGCTCTCCTGCTGGTGGGCCCTGATTCATATCTTGAATGTTTCTTTCTGAAGCCCAGATGGGGGCTCCATGTGTGGGAAGATGAAAACAAACCCTTTTCCCATAGTTAATAGTGGATTTGGGTTTTTTTTTTTCATCGTCCCAACATTGCACCCTGTCATAGCACCAATGGCATCAATTATGGCCAAATAGGGCTCCAATGTTTATGGATTGGAGTTGTCATTTCTAGTTTCAAAATTGAAAAATTTACAAAAGTTCAGAGTAAAGAGTGCTCTGCAAACTGCATCCCAGAGGGAGCCATATTCCCCTCCCCTTTTTGTTTTTGTAGCATGAACAGAACAGTCTCTCTTGTTTTTTAGATTCCTATATCTTGATTTATAATTTTTTAAAAGGCAGGAGATGCATGACATACCCATAGACAGGAACTAACTTGTAAAAGTCTACTAAGCCCATCCAAACTGTCTTCTATTAGACTGTATACTGTTAGTTTAATGAGGTAAAACCCACTCTTTCTTGAGCTTAATTATCTTTATGGGCAAAGGTAATGTCACAAGTAATATTTGTACAAAAGAGAAAAATATGGAGAACACTTATTTACATTTAATCCCAAAGCTGTCACTGGGAATCTAGTACAAGTTAAGAGTAGATCAAGGGGATAGAGAGATGGCTCAGCGGTTAAGAGCACCAACTGCTCTTGCAGAGGACCTGGGTTTGATTCCTAGCACCCACATGGCAGTTAAGAACCATCTTTAACTCCAGCTCCAGGGGAATCCGACTCCCTCTTCTGACCTCTGCAGCATTGCATGACATGGGTGCACCAACCTACATGCAGACAGTACACTCATACACATAAAAAATAATAAATAATTAAAAATTTAAAAAAGAGTAGATCAAATATTAATAATAATTTTGCATCCCCAATTAGCTGAAGTTTGTTACTATTTTATATTGAACATATTTAGCCAATTATATTAAATACAAACATTTTAATTTTTTACTAAATTTTAAATACCATATAATTTGTAGATAAAGCTTGGATAAAGACTGAACATTTTAAAATAAACCTTGACCAGATATACATTTTGTTTTTTTAAACTACTTGACTGACATTTGCAGGACATCTCAAGAGAGGCCCCCCTTCATACTCCCCTGGGGCTTAGTTGAGTCACCAGTCTTCTTAGGCAGGGAGGTCTAGGAGATTCATAATGGGACTTCAGCCAGTGTCCAGTCTATAACGAGGAAAGTCTGCTCATGTTTGACAAAGGGAAGCCTGGTTTAGCAAGGCCTAACTTTGTCCTGGAGTGGATGGAACTGGTGATTGAAAAGGCAAAAGGATCCAGGGGCTCCCTCCCCCCCAAAATAACTGAGTGATACTTGAGGACCAGAACCTCAACTGACCTTAAGAAAACAAAAACCTTGGTTAATGTGGGCTAACTGTGTGGCCTTAAACATCCAAAAGGAAAGTATAACCAGAAATAAATAATCAGTAAGGTCTGAGAAATTGTACTTCAGATATAAAACTTCAGATCTTAGTAAAAAGACAAAAAGTAAAAAAATAAAAATAAAAAAAGAGTACAGCTGTTTTGCCTGTCTTACTGGCAAGTGCAGCTACCCTGTAGCTGCTACTGCTTTTGTCATCATTCAAAGATATGAGACGTAGCTTTTTAACCTTCCAATATGGACCAAAGGATCATGTCTCTCCAAGAATCCTCCAAACCTTTAGTGCCAGATGAGGATTGCTGAGATATCCAACTTGTGGACTGAGCTACTACTTGGGTTTCCACTTCTTCAGAGTATAGACAGCCATTGCTGGACTACTCAGGCTACATCATGGGGACCAGTACAGGAAGATCAAGACAGGACACGGTGCTTACTGGACCTCATTTGGTGACCATGGGAAGGGAAAACCCCAGTGTGGACCACAAAGGCAGAATTGATGGTGGTTTGGGCTTGCCAAGAAGGAGACTTCAAACATGACATCTTTCAGCCTAATAAAAAAATCATAAGCTGAAGATGCTAAAGCCTATGGTATATATGACATGCATATGTGCATTTTTGGAGTGCTGCATATTGGAAGGAATAAAAAATATAAAAAAATAAACTACTTGACTTTAGAGAATCTAACTTTTATATAGTTTGATCCTTTACCTTTTATAACAAACCTCTTTACACCTTTATTACTTCTATAGATTATCTTATCATATCTATACAGATATTTACTAAAATATTTTCATATATGAAAAGGGAATAGTAATTTTAAGCACATCATTCCAAAGTACAAATTTAAGATGTCTTAGCAAGGGGCTGGAGAGATGGCCTAGCGGTTAAGAGCACCGACCGCTCTTACAGAGGACCCAGGTTCGATCCCCAGCACCCACATGGCAGCCGAGAACCGTCTGAAACTCCAATTCCAGGAGAACTCCAGTTCCAGGGGAATCCGAGACCGTCTTCTGACCTCCGCGGCATTGCACGACACGGGTGCACAAACTTGCATGCAGACAGTACATTCATACACATACAGAAATAAATAAAATTAATAAAAAAAAAAGATGTCTTAGCAAGTTTTGTAGCAGGCTCTAAATTACCAATGCTCTTTAAATATTTAGCGATGTTTTACCTTGGCCAAGCCAAGATAAACATCTTTACTCCAAAGATGTTTTACCTAGTGGTTAAATGTCTTACATATAAAACACATTTAAATATAGACATGAATTGAATCCTAGAATTGCATTTGGAAAAGAAACAATTATTTATTAAAATTAACTTATATCCTTAAAGACTAAGAATTCTATTTTAATTTAACAGCTTTAGTTTACACAAGAATCTATTAAGGGTAACCCGAAATTTTTGTCTCAGGTGTTGAAGGAGCATAATCAGTAGGTGGAAATATACACTCAGTAAAACATCTGTAATGTTTTGATATTCTACGTCTGTAACGTCATTATTACTTTAATATAGACAAATAAAATTTAGATAAACAATGAGGACCTTTATTGAAATTAGTTTATCCCTTAGCTGTTTGATTATATTAACAGACCTGTGTCTGGAACAGAAGGGCTAAATTTCATCCCAGAGTCAGCCTTTTAGTAAGTTCAAAGAGTATGTAAACATATATTAATAATTTATATAAGACCAATTAAAAGTTTGAGAATATCAAAAGTATGAAGAAAATAGCTTTCATGAGTTGGATTTATTTACACTTGTTTATAATTGACTCTTTAATAGACAGAAGCCTGTAAAGTCATAAACGTATAAACAAGCATTTATACACACATGCACAAATAGCTTTTAGGCTGTTCTGTAGGGAGGAAATTTCATTATTGTTTAATACTCAAGGAGAAACACAAAACTGTTTTCAAAAAATTTCTATTTAAATTGGACCAAGAGATTTAGTTTACATTGTTAATGAGACATTTACTAGCTAGCAAGAGGCAGTTCATTTGAGCCAGGGTTTTCTTGCAGCAGTTGTCTTGAAACTCCAAGGTAGACCAGGCTGGCCTCAAACTCCCACAGAGGTCCATCTACCTCTGCCTCTGCCTCTAGAGTACTGAAATTAAAAGCCTGTGTTACCAATTTAGTTTTAAAAGGCAGTTAAAATAGATTTAAACATGAGGTTTAAGATGAATTGTTACTGGAGGGCAAGTGTGCTGAGAGCCACATCTGGCATGCAGCTTGGAAGCTGTTGTGTATGCAGCACAGGTAGAGGGAGCCAGATTACAGGCAATGTGTGGCCAGGAAGTCTACAAATTAAAACCTTTCCTTAGGAACTGAGTGTTCCCTATAGGCTTTAAGTATTCAGACATTTGTCTCCAGTTGGTGGCACTGTTCTTGGAGGTCTTAGAAGGTGTGGCCATGCTAGGGGAAGTACGATATTGGGGGCAGGCTTCGTGAGTTTAACAAGCCTTGCGGTCTCCAGTCACTCTCTCTTGATTTTCTGTGCTCATTGCTCGGCTTGCTGCTCCAGCCCCAGCCACCATGCCTCCTGACACAATGGACTCTGTTTCTCTGGAACCGTCAATAGTAAGCTCAAATAAACTCTTCCTTTTATAAATTCTCTTGCTCATGGTGGTTTATCACAGCAACAGAAAAGTGACTAATACAGGAACACATTAAGGTCAACTCCCGAGCAGAGCCTTTAAAGTGGAGCAAATTTAAAAGATGAGAAAATATTTTGATGCCTAGGACTTTTAATTAAGTGCACATAATATATATATTTAAAAGATGTTGGGATCACAGACTCCATCCCAGACCCCAGCACTCAAGAAGCTGAGATGGAGCTGGTGATCCCAGAAATTTTTGGAGAAAAAAAAAATAAAGGGAACAACAACAACAAAAAGACGTGCTCAAAGAACTTACCCAAACAGTAAACTTCTGCATTGAAAAACTTAAATATAAAAAAAAAGACTTGAGAAAAAGATACAAGACAGGACTTAACATGTATGGCAGAATGCATGAATGAGTATTGAGTATGGGTGTAGGGCATAGATGGGGGGACAAGCATAAACTTGATTAAGAAATATTGTATGAAATGCTCAATAAAAAATTAAGAAAAAAAAAGATGTTTAGGGTTTATAAACAAAATTATTATATTTTGATTAGGCATGCCAAGATGGAATTTGAAACAGCTGTGGGCACTGCTTTTGAGGAGGGCTGCTGGCCTGTGGCTTTTCCTTGGAAACTGATAATTCCCACATCCAACACTCAGCTATAAAACCGGTGATTCAATTGGTGATTCCACAACAATTTGCAATGGAATTGATTACCCCATAGCTAAATATCTAGCTAAGAGTTGATCACTCCTCACGGCCTCACTCTCCAGCCTAACCACCAGCTGTGAGATTGATTGTCTCACAACTGAATACCCAGTCAGAGAGTTGATCACTTCTCATGGCCGAACAAGTAGCTGAAAATCCAACTGCAGGGCTGATGGGCCTGCAGTCATGCCAGCAAAAGGAAATGCATGAAAATTGATGACCTGGGGATCAGGTTTGATGGTACAAATCTTAGAAATTCAAAGACAGTTACCTATGACATCCATAAGAAGCCAAAATATAACTAGTTCTATCCAGAAACAGGTTCAAACAATTATAAGACTTTCTAAAATGAAGACCCTGACAAATTGTAAAAAGGTTAGAACATATTAGAAATGTTTATGGTACCATTTTTTAACTTTTAGTTTAAGAGAAAAATATGTTTCTTTTAAATGCTGCTGCAGAGTTGGCTGGGAAAAGCTCTTAATTTCCATT
Organism: Rhizomys pruinosus; assembly: GCA_009823505.1. NCBI lineage: Eukaryota > Metazoa > Chordata > Mammalia > Rodentia > Spalacidae > Rhizomys > Rhizomys pruinosus. The sequence goes on along the minus strand of VZQC01009175.1, from coordinate 852,371 downwards.
AAAAAAAAGTCTGGTTCTCATCCTTCTAGAGTTACCCAGTTCCTTAATTTGCATTGGGAAGAGGAAAGGGGCAGGAAACTTGGGCAAGCCAGGGAGGAACCAGCATTGAAAAAGAGCTTGGCTGGAGCAGCCAGCTGCCAAGACCAAACCATGGCAGTCAAACCGATTCTGCAGTGAAGGACAGGGCAAGCCTGAGAGTTATTTATCTTTTTTCCCCTTCTTTTTTGATTTTAGAACCCAGAGTCACGTCTCAGGCCTGTAAAAAGAGGGCCAAGTCTTACCTGAGGCTGGTAGCCTCATGACTGCAAGATTGATTAGTCCTGTAGTAGGCACACAACCAGGAAGCTGATGGGCTTCAAGGTCAAACTTAGCAGGGATGTTGCCAGCTTCCACAGCCTGCACACATGAACAACCACACACCTTTGGCTGGGTAGGTGATAAATCAGGAGCCACACCAGGCCAGGAAATTGCTGATTTCCATAGACTCCACACAAGCTGATGGCTTCATGGTCTGACCTGTGGCTGGGGAGGTGATAACTCCAGAGCCACACCAGGCCAGGAAACTGTTTGCTTCCATGGCCGCCATGCAAATTGATGGCTTTCATGGTCAGAGCTGTGGCTAGGGAGGTGATAACTCCCAAGCCACACCAGGCAAGGAAATTGCTAGTTCCCATGGCTTCCACATGTTCAAAACCCAGTGGACCCAGGCAGTCAGCCTTGAAGCCATCCAACCAATCATGGGAACCAGCCACATGTTTATACAAAGTAGAAATTAAGAAGAAGAGAAAGGCTAATAGCAAAGAACCAGAAGTAACTTTGGGTGACAATGTCCTGTAGTTACTCAGCTAGAAAAATAAGTTTCCTAAAATACAGATTACCCATATGCTGGTAGAATTGTGGGGTTCGCATACTGGAATATCTCCAGGATTTCTTTAAGTTCCATGTTTGACAGCACCAGTTGTTGTATGGGGTCAGTTCCATTGTGAAACAGGCCATGGAGAAAGTATGCATGCAGAAGCACTTCAATAACAGCCAGAGGACACATGGCAGGGTGTAATTCCAAGAACAATTGTCACTTTATTCAAGTGCAACATGTCATTATATAGGCAGTGGGACATCACCTCCTTGCAGCCAATCCTAGACCTGTGTATCATCCAACTCCTGGACTTAAAGAAGTCCTGTTGCTCTCATTTGTGCCTCTGGAACATGCTGGCTGGAATGTTAGCTCTCACACACATCTAAGCCCAGATCAGACACACCTACATATTGGTTCATCAGTTTTAACAAATATTCTATATTATTTCAAAATGATAATAGAAGGGAAACTGTGAGAGGGTCTATAGGAATGCTGGACCTTCTGCTCCTTTTTTCTGTAAGTTTAAACCTGCCTTACATACAAAGACTATTGCATTAAAGTGAAAAATAAATATGCTTAGCTCACTCCACATTCCAAGATAAAGAAGCTAAACCTGTGACAACTGCAAGAGAGAACTTGAAGCCTTTTCGAAACATTCAATGACTCTCAACCTTTTCTATCCCCAGGTTCCCGTATACTAAAATACAGGCTGACCAAATCATAATTATAGGAAATGGTGTGATCTTTTTTTTTTTTACATTTGGCAAATAGATTCTTCGAGTAGAAAAATAAGCACGCTCAACTATAATATATTTCCCACTTTATATGACAATAATAGTGTTACATCAACAACACCATTAACAAAAACCCTTAAGAGATACTGACTGGCACACTCGTATAAGAATCTCTGGCCTGGATAAAGACTCAATCTTCCAATTTTGCCAGATCACCTGGATATGTGATCACCCCTAAAAGTTCAGATTCACTAAAGACATGCTTAAAAGATGGGCAAAATCCTAGTGTGTTAACGAGATAGTTAACTTTCCCTACCAATAAGTCCTGTGGCCTAGCCAGGTGTTTTTGGACAGGTAAGTCTTCCCACTTTCCTGAATTCTTTCCTTCTATGTATCTCTTTATTAAGCATGGTTTTCTTAATATGTTGGGCTGCTCCAGCATTTTGTGCTTTCCTACTCTGTCTTCTAATTTCCCTTCATCTCCTTGCCATATAACTGTTTATCTCCCTCATCTCCATGATAGCTCTACACTGCCATTTTCTCCTTCTCCCTTCAAGTTTCCTCCTCAACACAACTGCTAAGATTTATGGCTTTCCTGGCTTGAGAATTTTTTCTAATAAAATTGTCCTAAAACTTCTATTTGAATCCATTCTTAAATTCTTTTATGAATAAGATTAAGAATTCTCAAAGGAAACTTCATTTTCCCTCTGCCTCATCTTTGTAGACACAATGAGACCCCCAAATCTTAATAACTTATTTATTTGGTAGCCATGCATGGAGATTTTACTAGTACATGGAGATTTGGAAGAAAAGCAGATAAGCACCTTTATTAATTTTGCCTAAGTAATTTTAAGGCTATGAAAATCTCTGCCTCTCTGGAAAAAGATTAAAACACCTTGATTTTTCCTTTCTCCACAGATGTTCTCTCCAAGAACCTGGGAATCTCTGAATTAGGACTTCAGGAAATAAGAATGCTCAGAGAGGCATAAGAAAGTTAATCTCAAGACCCTGGGCCATAATGGTTAGCACCAGCACTGCTTAGACCACATCCTCTAAAGGCAGCTGTTTTTCTAACAAAATGTAAGGAATTTAAATTGTAGGGAACATAGAAAGTCTTACGCCATGCTCAGGCAGGACATGTGCTCTCAGGGCAATAGCCCAACTTCCTGTGCTGTGCACAGCTTATCCATTTCTTCTGTTTCATTCAGGTGTTTCTTTCTCAGTGACAGTTTGTATCTAGGAGTCATGAGACCAAGAGGACGTTGCTTGTATTCATGATTACAATTTGTGGTAAGAAACCTGGACTCACATTCCTTGGTTTGAGATGATGAAATTCTGTCCTTTGTTTTACTCTTTGGGGACTACAGACCCAAGGGTAATTTCTCCAGTTAAGTCTAACTTAAGTGGACACCTTTTTTAAAGAAAAAGAAATGGCCATCTACACCTTATCTGTGAGATGGGTGGATACCCTTGGGCTTAAGCCCTAGTGGGGGATGGGTTCATTTTATCTTGGAGCCAAGCAAAAGCTAACCATGTGGATTTGTTACCATCTTGGCTGGTAATCTTACCAAGATGGAAGCTACCATGTGATTTGTTGACTATCTCGGTTGATGATATCATCAAATGGGGACAGACAGCCATATGACTTGGCTGCCATCTTTGTGAGTGACATCTTAAAAATGATGGTGACCTCGTGACCACGCCACCATCTTGGTTAATCTAACTACATGACACAAATCAAAATGGTGAGACCTAGAAACTTACTCGTGTTGTTAGCTACAGTGGACCATGATATACTAGGAACTTCCTGGACTGTAGGCATTTAATGATATGTCCTAATACTCTTGCAATTTTTTTCTCTTTTGGTCTTCACATTTTTTAATTCTTGATGGGATCATAAAAATAGAAAATCCAGACACTCCAACATGGGCTCTATTGACATGTGATAAGGTCAATGAATTTTTATTTTAGAGGAAGGAGGTAATAGCAGATCTATAACATGGGATTTTGGATTTTGACTTTGTTTTCTGTGGCATATTTACCTCTTTAAAAGCAGGTCCCATCATGCCCTGGAAAAGTTCACTATTCATTTTCTAGTCATAGTACAATGGACAGACTAAAGGGAAAGATCATTCTGATATTATCTCTTTCCAAATTCTTTTGGGTATCATTGTTTTCTGTATTCCTTATTCTACAGAAAATGGGTATTTAATCCAAGATTATACATGGTATATTATAATATAGTTTTACTAATCCAGATAAACTGATAGTCCTCTTTATTTTATTTTATTTTTTTTTTATTAATTTTATTTATTTCTGTATGTGTATGAATGCACTGTCTGCATGCAGGTTTGTGCACCCGTGTCGTGCAATGCCGCGGAGGTCAGAAGCGGGTCTCGGATTCCCCTGGAACTGGAGTTCTCCTGGAATTGGAGTCTCAGACGGTTCTCAGCCGCCATGTGGGTGCTGGGGATCGAACCCGGGTCCTCTGTAAGAGCGGTCGGCGCTCCCAACCGCTAGGCCATCTCTCCAGCCCCTGATAGTCCTCTTTAAAAGAAGTTAGTCAAAAAGCTATTAGGCTTGCCTCTTATTTTTAGTTTGAAAAATAAAACATGTATTGACAAAATATAAAAAACAATTAGTGGGTAAGAGGGAACATTTAAGGAGATATTAAGGTCATCCCACAAGTGAGCCAAATTAGAAACCCTCCCTAACTTATATAATCATTAGAAGTCAGCTATCTCCCCATGAGGCGTGATATTTATGTTTAAGGTTTTAGGGATAATTTAGGTATATGTGTCCTGCATAGGCAGGATAAGATCAATCAGGCAAAATGAAGAAAGAATCCATTAAGGTCACAGGGCATTAAAGAGTCACATTAGTAAGAGTGAATATTCTGAACAGACTCTTCTTTCTTTAGGGTCATTAATAAGGAAGACAAGGATACAGGTACCTAGGCCCACATTGGTGGCGATAAGAACATAGTGATTCATCCAATCAAGCAAGACTCCTCCTTCAGCACCAGGTGCCTGCTTTTCTTATGGTTGCTCATGAGAAAGGGATAAAAAGGATTTCCAGAGGATACTTTGGGGAGGCAAACAAGGAGAGAATATTTGTAAGATATTCCAAAATATTTTCTTTTTCTTAAAGATGTGTGGCCATTTATTTTCAGTGTCTTCAGCAAATTTCTACTGAACTTGATCCAGGGGTTTTAAGAAATTAATACTATTTTTTTTCTCTCTCTCAGACCTGGCCTGAATATAAGCTGTAGTACAAAAATGGCTTCTAACAGAAATTAGAAGGAGGGAGGGTATTGATTGTCTTTCAATTTATCTCTCCATTGATGGACACAAGCTAAATAACTGTGGGTATAGGCTTTCATGCCTCTGGTTACTTCAAATATAGCCAGGGAGGATCTCAGGTTTGACATGGGAAAGACAGGTACTTCCTCAGCCCCTGATTCTCCATGATCATGGGTTCACACTGCCACACACCAACAGTCTTAAAACTGTAGAAATATCATACCTCTTAAAATCAAATGTTCCGTCTCTTGTCAATTCCTGTTCCCAATGAAAGACACAGCAGGTAAGAAGACTCACATGGACAAATGTGTACAGCTTATAAGGAGGACAGAAGCTTTCATTCCAGCATTCATCACTGAACTCAGCTACAACTTGCCTGTCCAGTGTAAACCACTGCATTAAGTTCCGTGAGAAGCAAATGCCTTTTTGTGTATATATTATGTTGGTATATTGTCATATGCTCCTTGATATCATCAAGAAGCTAGATCTGGAGATGGGATTGGCCCTGTCACTTCAAACTCAAGCATGTTTATATCTCAAACAGTCCCATAACCCCTTCTTCCTGAGCCAGGACCATGACTGTGTGACAAGGAAAGAGGTGGACAACAGAATAAAGGCATTATTCCCTTGAGAACAGCTAGGGGTATTAGTAATTTCTAATAAATGTTACCATTATTTATGTTACAATATAAAGAGGTCTGTAATAAAAACAGCTGAGACCTATTTTGTTACAGCAGTAAGACTAATGCAAATGTGTAGTGAATACAAAGATATATTTAACTACTTAATGAATGAATCAGCAGGATAAGTCAGAGAAAAAGAAAAGTTTTCCTTAGTTTATTTCTGCTAGATGTTGTAAACATCAATTTAATAGTTTACTGGATACCTGCTGCTTCTCTCAATTTGGTAATTACACTCATTCAAAACTTAAAGGAGGTTTTGGTGCACCACTCTCTGAACCATATAAAGCAGAAAAGGACTTTCAACTAACTGTCTTGTGTTTTCCATAAGGTTTTCCTGGGAACTTACATAGCCCATGGCCCTATAATTTAACAGTATGTACACAGATAATATTAATTTACTACATTATCTTTTTTTAATTTTTATTTATTTATTTTCTATGTGTATGAATGTACTGTCTGCATGCAGGTTTGTGCACCCATGTCGTGCAATGCTGTGGAGGTCAGAAGAAGGTGTCGGATTCCCCTGGAACTGGAGTTCTCCTGGAATTGGAGTTACAGATGGTTCTCAGCCACCATGTGGGTGCTGGAGATCGAACCTGGGTCCTCTGCAAGAGCAGTTGGCGTTCTTAACCACTAGGCTATCTCTCCAGCCCTACTACTTTATCTTATATGTGTATTTGGATTCAACTTTCTTTTAATAAGCTGGTGTTTTACAGCATGATCTTCTGAGCCAAACAACTGCCATCTTCATTACTTCAGCTGTGTATCCTTACGAAGGTTCATTGCAATCAGGCTTGTTGACTATTAAAGTTACTTCATAAAAGGAAAGATAAGCAAGGTCATTGGACACTCACCTGAATATTGAGCCATTCTTCCCAGGAAGTTGTATGCAGCTCTGCCCTAACTGTAAATGGCCACCTGAACTTGGAGAAGACTACAGTATATAGTCTGGAGAATGCTAAAGAGAAGGGGCTTGACCCATGAGGCTATTATCTACACAGGGTAAAGCCTTTCCAGTGTACCTTCTCTCAGACCATGAACATACCAGTATATAGGCCTTCACTGATGCTCTAAGTAAACTCAATAAACTCATTGGTTCCCCAGGGTGTACTTTTATGTAATCAAACAGTGGCTTGTTATTAGAAACTTGGAAGGGTGTAAACATTGCTTGGTATCCACAGCAAGAAATTTCTCACAACAGATGATAAATTTGTTTGCTAATGTTATTATGTCTCATGGGATTAAAAAGGAAATGAGAAAATGAAAGATGTTAGAAGGATATGAAAATAGAATTCTTTTTTAATAAAGAGGATTTGTGTATGATGATTAACATGCTGGGTATTTCCAAAATAGAAAAGAAAATGAGAAATTTTGTTCAAGATATAAAGACCTGGGGCTGGAGAGATAGCTCAGCAATTAAGAGAGCTGACTGCTCTTGCAGAGGACCAGGGTTCAATTCCCAGCACCCACATGGGTTAAAGGAACATGCCTTTAATCTTAGCATTCAGCATGCAGAAGCAGGTGGATCTCTGAGAGTTCAAGGCCAGCCTGGTCTACAGAGTAAGTTCCAGGCCAGCTGGAACTATAGGGAGACTCTGTCTCAGAAAAAGTAAAACAAACAAACAAACAAACAATATAAAGATCTTGGGCCGGGCATGGTGGCGCACACCTTTAATCCTAGCACTTGGGAGGCAGAGGCAGGCAGATCTTTGTGAGTATATATATATATATATATATATATATATCTGAATAGGTGCATTAAGGTATGTGAAAGATGTGACTTACAAATGAGATATAGACATTCTTTAGTTTCCTAAGGTCAAAGTTCAGCCAAATTGCTACTTATATTAGTAGAGCTATTGATCTCTTCTTGTTAGTATAAGTGCTGATGTAAGGAACAAAATATATGTCTAATCAAGGGTTATTTAATATCTTTAGCTTTAGATACATATTACACAACTTTATTAAGTTGTTTTAGCTTTATCTACATATTACATAGTAATTAAAAGTACCAGACAAGTGTAACCAACCTCCTTGAGTGGTCAGTAACTATAGTTGGTGATCTATACTGATGTAATCAGAGGGACTTAAAAGGTCAATATTTTGTTCTTTGCCCACGAAGGTCAGCCAGGTCAAAGGGAACTATGGGACATCTCTATAAATGTTTTGTAACTGTGGTGAGTCACCTGTCCTCTTGTTCAGGGAGGCCATGGAGACCACACCAGACAGACTTGAGCTGGTGTTCAGTCAAAAAGAGAAGGATCAACACAGAGTGAAATGTTTCTTCAATGCTTCCAAGGAAAGCCATGGTTAAAGCTAGACTATTTATGTCTCCTCAAATGGATGGAATGACTGGTACAGAGAAGGCTAAAGGAGCCAGAGGCTACTCTAAGCCCATCTGACCCCTGACAGTAAGAGCCTTAACAGTAAAAAGATTTGGTTAATTTTGGCCAACTGTATGGTCTTAAACATCCAATAGTAAAGTATAACAAAAGATTACAATGATTAGTCTGCTTTTTTCAGTTCAAGGAATTGACCTTCTAAGACATTAGGTTTAAGTTCATTACATGTGTTTTAGAAAATTACTTCTCACCAGTGATTTTCTTCTTGATAAGAAAAATGCCCTACCTAGGGACAATTAATAGCTCTACATCTCTAGTGGTAGATATTACCATTTTACATTTTAGGAAATTGAAACCTGATGTAGTGACATGATGACTCAAGGTGTGGCAGAAGAGTGGACTTAGCATGCAGACTGGGCAGTCTGTCTATGACCAAAATTCTAGTCTGCCTCTACCCAAATGCATAAAATCATCTGGAAATAAGGAGTTTCCTTTATTGTCATTTCCTTTTTATTTGGTAATTTTATAAACTACTGTACTTAGATCACATCCGCCCTCTTCACTCCCCTACTCTGTTCCTGCAGCTCCTCCCTGATCCCCTCACCCATCCCCACAGGAATGATTTTAAATTTTGTAAGAGGCTCTTTCTGCTAATCTTGTAAAATGCAAGACATCCCACCCCACCACTTCCTACCCTCCATCCAGCATTCAAGTCTCCTGAAGAAGTGTATCAGGCTACTGTAGAGCACTCCAGTTTGGGAAGTTGTTCTCAGCCTACAAAATAATTCACTTCGTTAAGCATTGCTATGAGCTATTCCTCTCCCTGTGGTGCTGCTGAGAGATCCTCAAGTCAGTTGAGAGTTTTTGGTCTCCAGGAGAAGACACACAACTCTCTCTCCAGAGATGCTAGCCTGAAGACTCTGCCCTGCTGGGTGGGAAATCTAAGCAACTATGGTAACTTCGCATTCCAGGGGGAGAAAGAAGCAGTGCCCTCAGTTTGCTGTGGCAGGCTGCTCTTGCCTTTCCCTGCACTCAGAAACACTGCCCACATACTTGTTGAAAATATATACAATGTTTATCAGACAGTTTAAAAGAATAACGTAAGAATGAACACAAATAGAAAAAACCTACCATCTTCAAACCTGAGCATTTAAAACAGTGTTTTTTTTACATTCTTTGACTTCTATCAAGTTATCTACAATAAATTTCCCCACCAAACACTATTTTCTAAATATGACATTGTTTAACTAAGAAGGCACATTAAACTTTTAAGACAGAGTTGGGGCTGGAGAGATGGCCTAATGGTTAAGAGCACCGACTGCTCTTGCAGAGGACCTGGGTTCGATTCCCAGCACCCACATGGAGCCTGAGAACCATCTTTAACTCCAGTCCCAGGGGAATCTGACATCCTCTTCTGACCTCTGCAGCATTGCATGACATGGGTGCACGAAACTACATGCAGATAGTACATTTATACACATAAATAAATAAATAAATAAATAAATATTTAAAAAAGACAGAGTTGGACATTATAAGAATAGTATTTCAACACCCTTTTTTTTGGAGAAAAGGAAGAAAATATTCTATTTCAAAAAGAGGCCAAGAAGACCAACTCTCTGCCTTTTGCTCACTGGTCTCTTTCCTTAGAGTATGACCAAGTGGATGCTGTGTTGTCTGTCTGTGATCCTGGATCCTCACTGTTTCTATCTCCCTCTAGAAGAGTAACACTAATACCCAGCTTGCAGGGCTGTTGCAAAGACTACACACACACACATACACACACACACACACACACACACACACACACACATACTGCTGTGCTTGCACTACTCAAGTTGTTTCCTTGTTCTTTTTGTGTTGAACATGATTAATTTTACATCTCTAAAACCTATCAATTAAAATTTAGAATTAAATGTGAAAATACATGACAAGCACAGACCCTTGGATCCCCGTAGACATTTCATATTTAATATGTCTATATTACCTTCAGACAGACCTTTATATTATTCTGGAACTTGAACTTATTTATTTACAGAGGGACAGAGCACAATACTATGGTTTAAATGTAAGATGTTGCCCACAATTTCCTATGTTAGATGCTGGATGGCTACCTATAGCCTTATTTTGGAAAGTTCTGGGCACTTTAGAAGGCAGGGCCTAGATGGAACAGGGAGTGGGGGGAATATCCTGGGGACCATACCTTAACCCAGGTCACTCTCAGCCTCTGTGTCCACTTCCTGTCTGCCATGAGGTGAGCAGCTAGTCTTCAGGTTCCTGACACAATGACCCCCTTCCCAGTGCCCAGAATCCACAGGAACAAGGAAAGTGGGAAGTTGGCCCTGAAGTCATAAGCCAAGCAGGTTCTCCCCTTGTTTATTCACATATTTTGCGAATACCATGCAAGAGTAACTAATTCAATTATGTTTAAAATTTAAATAGGTGCAAAGATTAATTCTAATTTGTGTTCTAGGAGGAAGTAGCAGGTGTTAGGAATCATTTAAAATATCCTTTCTGAAATCAATGCTTCAAATTATTTTTATTTAAAAAAATCTAAGACCACAGAATTTGGATTTATCATAATATATATATATATACACACACACACACACACTGTGTGTGTGTTTCCTGAACAAGAATGCAAACTATTACAGCAAACATAAAAGAAACAATGAGGACAAAGCAGCAAGCTCCTTTATATACTACATTAAAACTCTGCAATATTTTCAGACATTTTTCATAAAATTCTGATTCTTCAGTAAGTACTGAATTATATAAAAGTGAACTTTTCAGAAAATTTAAAAAACTTTTGATTTTTTTAATGTTTTATTGTTTTTTTTCTTTTTTCTTTTTATTTATTCATTTTCAGGCAGGATCTCATTTTATAGCCCCCACTGACCTAGACTCGCTATGTAGACTAGGCTGGCCTTGAACCCATAGAGATCCGCCAGCCTCTGCTTCCTGAGTGCTGGGATTAAAGGCGTGAACCACCACGCCTGGCCTAAGATGGTTCTTAGCCACCATGTGGGTGTTGGGAATCGAACCCAGGTCCTCTGCAAGAGCAGTCAATGCTCCCAACCGCTAAGCCATCTCTCCAGCCCCCGAGAAAATTTTAAATTTTGACTCTAACACATTCTTAATTTTTTAAGTTTTGGGGGAATTTTCATGTGTGAAATACACAACATCTGGATCTTAACCACCTTTACATCCTGCTCCCCATCAGCACCCTCCCACAGTGACCCCATACATTCTTTTTTTGTGCCAAGGCCCATTGTGTCAAGTAGGCATCCCCAGGTGTTCCTAAGTACAAACTCATCCACTGATGTCTAGTCAGCCCATCCAACATCCCTCACATTAAGATCAGCTCTTCCTCATTCAATAGTAATCAGCTGCCAATAGTTCTTCTGCCTAGATTGGGACCCATTGCCCATTTTCACAGTTCTATGGTGGGTTTTGCCTGTTCAGTCTGAATGGGTCTTAGGTATGCTGACAACACCGCTGTAGATTCATATGAACAGGGTCCCCAGAGCTTGTAAGATTTTATTTCCAAATGGTCACACGCCTCCTCCCTGGCTCTTACAATCTTTCCACCCCATCTTCTGTGATGGTCCCTGAGCCCTGGGGTGAATGAACCTAAATATAGACGTCCTGTCTGACGACCCACACTTTGCAGACTACTAACCTTCACATATTGGCCATTTATGGACTTTTGTGCCCCTGGCCCTCTGTTGCATGAAGGAACTTCATTACTGGGAGTTGAGAAATTTATTAATGTCCTCTTTATTTCTTCTATGTTGTGTGAGGCATAGGTGTAGAGGTTGCATTGTAGATGTGCCACTTAAGCTTGGGAAATTCACAGACAATGTCTCTGTGTGACCACTTGTGGCACACTGTAATAGTCTCTCAAAATCATGTATCATTACATAATTTTGTAATGATACATAAGCTTGCACTTAGTAAGAAATTACGTGATGTGGATTGTGGTGGCATATGCCTTTAATGCCAGCACTTGGGAGGCAGAGGCAGGTGGATCTCTGTGAGTTGAAGGCCAGCCTGGTTTACAGAGCAAGCTCCAGGCCAGCTGGGACTAAAGGGAGACTCTGTCTCAAAAATACCAAAAAACAAGAAAAGAAATTACATGAGTTTAGGTATGTGACAGTCTAAGGTCTATGATCTCTCCATCCATGTGTATTTGGCTATGTTATGAGTTTTCTCCCATTCAGTGGGCTTTAAGTCCAATTAGGTAATCATTGTCCCCAGGATAAAAGGGCCAATATACACCAATGTTGTGTGTTGTGCCAAACATTGATGTGGTTATTTGTCCTCAGTGCTGGTATTGGACCATTTATTGATGTTCTCCCTTAGCAGTTTGAGTAGTGCTGTCCAAACTATGAGAATAACTTCAGGGGAAGTGGCCTCCAGGTCAGCTCCATTGCTCCAAGTTCATTCTCCAAATTATGTCCTGTGTTCAGCAATTGGGTCTTACTTTGAGGTTCTGGGAAGGAATAAAGGGCTGTGGGACTAGCCTGTGTAATTCTGAGAGTCACTTAGACTACTCTGGCCAACAGCTCAAAGGAAGGTTTCTCCTGTCTGGTACGGTTTCTTGTTATGTAGCCTTTAGCTATACACATGGACTTGTGTAGAGATATTGTATGTGTAATTTGTCATTAGAATATTAGAGTAGTATGATTCCCTCTGGATGTTCACATTAACTGGGCTCGCTCTCTCTCTCTCTCTTTCTCTCTCTCTCTCCCCCTCCCTCTCCCTCCCTCCCTCCCTCCCCATTCCCTTTTGATGACACCAGTCTCCTATGGTCCCTCCTCTTTTGAGATCCTTCTTTCCCTTTATCCCCAAATTTCTTTTTATAACTCTCCCTTAGCCATCCTTTCCCCCTCCCATTTACATAGGACAACTTTACCAATATCTCCCTTAATAAGTAATAGCTGTCTCCTACTAGTCTTCTCTCTTAGGTTCCTTCTTTCCCTTTCTCTCCCTGGTTCCTTTCAATTTTCCTGGTTCCTGCAGCTACATCAGGATATATACTTATATTAGGATACATACTCACATATAAATATTTGCTTCTAGGATCTACAAATGAGAAAAAGCAAAGGTCGTTTGTTTTTGTGAGTCTGCGTTACTTCACTTAGCATAACGTTTTCTAGTTCCATCCACTTACCTGCAAATTTCATGATGTAGTCTTTCTCTACCACTGAGCAGAACTCCATTGTGTAACTGTACCACATTTTCATTATCCACTCTTCAGCTGAGAAGCACTTAAGTTGCTTCCGTCTCTTAGCTATTGTGCAAAGAGCAGCAACAAACATGGATGTACAAAGTATCTCTGCAATAGGATGAGTCCTTTGGATTTATACCAAGGAGCAGTATAACCAGGTCAACTGATAGCTTCATTTTCAGTTTTTTAAGAGTTCTCCACACTGCTTTCCATAGGAGTTGCAGGAACTTGCAATCCCACGAGCAGTGAATGAGCATTACCCTTTCCCCACATCCTCTCCAGCATTTAGTGTTATTTGATCTTTTGATCTTAGCCAGTCTGACTGGGCTAAGATAAAATATAAAAGCGATTTTAATTTGCATTTCCCTAATTCCTAATGATGTTGAACATTTTAAAAGACATTTCTTAGCCATTTTTATTTCTTCTTTTGTAAACTCTCTTTTCAGATCCTTAGCCCATTGTTTTCTTGATTCATTGTTTTTTTTGTTTGTTTGTTTTTTAGTTCTTTGTATAGTCTGAATGTTAAACCTCTGTCTGATGTGTTGCTGGTGAAGATATTCTCCCATTCTGTGGGTTTTCTCTTCCCTTCCTTGGTTGTTTCTTTTGCTGTACAGAAGTTTGTAGTTCAAAAAGAGCTCCCACTTGTTGATTCTTATGTAACTGATGTCCAATTTAGAAAGTCCTTTCCTACATCTATATCTTATAGGTTGCTGCTAATGTTTCCTAATACTTTCTGAGTGTCAGATTTCACATCGAGGTCTTTATCCATTTGGACCTGACGTTAGTGCAAATACAGGGTTGAGTTTCATTCTTCTCCAAGTGGTGATCCAGTGTTGCCAGCACTATTGGCTGATGATGCTGCCTTTTCTCCACTGAGTGTTCTTGGTCTCTTTGTCAAATCTTAGGTGGCTGAAATTACATGTACTCATACTCAGATCTTCAAATATGTTCCATTGATCTATTTTGTGCCAGAGCCATGCTGATTTTATGACTATTTCTCTATAATATAATTTGAAATCTAGAATAGTAATCACCATGCATTGTTGTTTGGGCTCAGGGTTGCTTTTGCTATGCAGGTCTTTTGGATATTTTTGTAATTCTGTGAAGAATGCCATGGGGATTTTAATTGGGATTGCATTCGATCTATATATTGCTTTTGGTAGCATGGACATTTTCATAACATTAGTTCTTCTAATACATGAGCATGGGAGGTCCTTCGATCTTCTGGTGTCTTCCTCAATCTCTTTCTTCAAAGATTTAAAAATTTCATTGTAGTGATAGTTAATGTCTTTGGTGAGATTTACTCTGAAGTTTTCCATGTTCTCTTTCTCCACTTGCTTATTATTGATATATAGAAAGTGTACTGATTTTTGTAGATTAATTTTATAGCCCACCACTTTACTGAAAGTTTTCATCAATTGTTGGAGTCTTCTGGTGGAATTTTTGACATCTCTCATGTATAATATCATATCATCTGCAAAATTTGACCTAATTTCCCCCCTTTAATTTTCTTCTTTTGTCTTATTTATCTAGCAAGACTTCAAAGCAATGTATTAAAAAGGAGTGGACACAGTGGAGAAACTTGTCTGTTTCTTGGTTTTAAGAGGAATGCTTTCACTGTTTCTACATTTAGAATGAACTTGACCATGAGTTTGTTATGCATAGGTTTCAGGATGTTGAGATATGTTTCCTCCAGTCCAATTCTGTATTAGTCACTTTTCACTGTGATAAACCACCATGACCAAGGGAACTTATAAAAGGAAGAGTTTATTTGAGCTTATGGTTGACGGTTCCAGGGAATTAGAGTCCATTGTGGTGGGAGGCATGGTGGCTGGAGCTGGAGCAGCAAGCTGAGGGTCACATCTTGCAATGAGCACAGGAAGCAGAGAGAGAGACTGGAGACCACAAGGCTTGTTAAACTCACTAAACCCAGCCCCAATGATGTACTTCCTCCAGCATGGCTACACCTTTTAAGACCTCCAAGAACAGTGCCACCAACTGGAGACAAAATGACTGACTACTTAAAGCCTATGGGGACACTCTCATTCAAACCACCACAAATTCCCTCTAGGACTTTTAACATAAATGCATGTTGAATTTTTTAAGCTAATTTTTATTGAAGCTTTGTGCATTTCATACAAAATTTCCAATCAAGTCCAGACCCATTCCCCATTCCTTGCCCCCACCCCACCCCACCCCACCAGAGCTCATGCATTCTGCCAAACATGTTTTTCATCTTTTTCTCAGTCTCTTTTAAAATTTTTGATGCAGAAGTTTACTATTTTGAGCACCTAGTCTTTTGTTTGTTGTTCCTTCCAATCTGCATCACTCCAAAATATGCATATATGCATGCCACATATATCTTTTAGCATCTTCAGCTTATGATTTCTTTCTTCTTTTTTTATTCTTTTTTTTTTAATTAAGCTGAAAGATGTCATGTTTGAAGTCTCCTCCTTGGCAAGCCCAAATGACCATCAATTGTGTTCCACATTGGGGTTTTCCCTTCCCATGGTCACCAAATGAGGTCCAGTAAGCACTGGGTCCTGTCTTGATCTTCCTGTACTGGTCTCCGTGATACAGCCTGCATAGTCCAACAATGGCAGTCTATACTCTAAAGAAGCAGAAACCCCAGTTGTAGCTCAGTCCACAAGTTGGATGTCTCAGCAATTCCCATCTGGCACTGAAAGTTTGGAGGATTATCGGAGAGACATGAGTCTTCAGTCCATATTGGAAGGTTGAAAAGCTGTGTCTCATGTCTTTGAAGGATGGCAAAAGCAGTGGCAGGTACAAGGTAGATGCACTTGCCAGTAAGACAGGAAAACAACTGTGCTCCTTTTTTAACTTTCTCTCTTTTTACTAACCCCTCAAGTTTTATACCTGAAATATAGTTTCTCAGACCTTACTCATTATTTATTTCTGGTTATACTTTGCTTTTGGCTGCCTACGGCCACACTGTTAGCTCAAATTAACTAAGGTTTTTGTTTTCTCAAGGTCAGTTGAGGATCTGGTCCTCGGGGTGTTTTTTTTTTGGGGGGGGGAGCCCCTGGCTCCTTTTGGCTTTTCATTTACCGGTTCCATCCTTTTGAGGACAAAGTCAGGTCCTGATAGACCAGGCTTCCCTTTCTGAAGCATGAGCAGACTTTCCTCTTTATAGACTGGATACTGGCTGAAGTCCCATTAGTGGATCTCCAAGACCCCCCTGCACAGGAAGACTGGTGACTCACATTTGCAGGACATTTCAAGAGATTCCCCCATGCATAGTCCCCTAGGACTTGGTTGATCTCTGAGGGCAAGGAACAAAGTTATCCCTTAAGTCCTTCAGCCAAATTGGTATGGGCCTTAAGTATGGTTGTTAAGCATCCAGAAAGGCTAAGTTACACCAGCCTGATACTTTTAACTATTGTATATCAAGCAGCCTTGTATAAGAAATACTAAGAAGCACTCCCATAAAATAAATACTGTGGCTAGACACACTGTCATGACAAACTAGTTTTCTTTTTTCCCCCCCTCATTCTTTTGATTTTGTGCAGACAAACCCTCCACCAATATACAAAAACTGCCTGAACTTTCTCTAGGGGGTTCTCATTGTAGAACTGTTCTATAGGACTGGTAGTGCTTGGTGGGGGCAAATTACTTGGGTTTTTCATATTATTATTTTTCTGTTTTGATTTTGGCATTTGGATTTCTTTTGTTGTTTGTGATTCAGGTGTGAAACTCAAGCCTTCCTTTGTTGAGTTGAAGTCTGATTCTGTTTGTAGACTTGATGTGCCTTGGATGTTTCCTTGTTGGAAATGAAAACCTGGTTGGTCTAGGGTTCAATTTCTTTCTTATTTTTTTTTTTTTTTGGTCTTTTCAAGACAGGTTCTCCCTGTAGTCCAGCTGTCCTGGAACTCACTCTGTAGACCAGGCTGGCCTTGAACTCACAAAGATCTGCCTGCCTCTGCCTCCCGAGTGCTAGGATTAAAGGCGTGCACCACCACATCCAGCAGGGTTCAATTTCTTTCTTTTGATCTTATATTGAAGGAACCATATGGCTGTAGACCAGCTACTCAGGAGTTCACTCAGAGGTACAAGTCAGGCACCAACTAAATAGTCTCAGTTTTCCTTGGAAGGTCTGGGCCCCTACTAGTCAGCAGGCACAGCCCAATTTGGGAAGCTTGCTGGGCAGACTGATCTCAGGTATTCTCAGGCACTCTGCAAAGGTGGGGTGGGATTCCTACTAAAGGGCAGGGAAAAGCCTACCCCTTAAACAATAGGAGGGACTTCAGTAGGTCCTAGTGCAGGGCTAAGGTGAGATTTGGATAGTTTACTGGATGGAGAGCTAAGAGGGTAGTCCAGATATCTGGGGTGTTAAGAGAAAAAATGTGTTTGAGCTTAAGACTAGAAGAAGAACCCAATGTGTGACTGGGGAAACTAGAGATGATCTAGGTTTATGTAACTCAAGATGCAGTGGGCGATCAGTCTTACCATGAAGTCTGGTCTCCAGAATCCAAGGCAGAATGGTGGTGGGGAGAACCAGGACAGAAGGATGGTCTCAGGAGTCCACATGCAAGATGTGTGTGGAGACTACCTGTGAAGGGTCTGGCCAGCCAGACTGGGACATTGACATGGTGTGCACCCAGGGGCTCAGAACACAGCGGGCAGGTCTGGATCAGGAAGCTAGTCTAGAGATCTAGGGTGAGAAGAGGAAAAGGGGGTCTATTCCCAAGACTAGAAAGGGAACAGGGTTGTGAAGGGCAGGAAAAATCTCGTGAGGGATTTTTTAATTGTTAAAACAAATGAATGCATTCAAGAAATTTAACTCTCCACAAATGCTCTGGGGCTTACTGCATAAACATGGATTGAGAATTTAGCAAGGCTGCCAGACATTAGAGCAGAGTCTGAAACTCAAGTCCTACTGTCTCAGCATCCCACCAATACCCATAGCACTAGCCACCTTACCCAACAAAGATAGCTTTCTTCTACTCAAAAGTCCCCAAAGCACTTCACATCAGACTTCTCTGCAAGATGCTATTCAGGAGAGTGGTGCAGGGGGTGACCTTATCTTCACAGCTTCTTGCTGGTCATGCCTGGGCATGTGATAGAGTTTGGTCCATGGCTCCTTCCATTCTTACAGAGAGTTTGTAAGTAAGGTTGAATGGAAGAAGCATAGGCCCCACCATCCACTCTTCAGATCCCCTCTCACTGACCAATTATCTGGCATCTTTTGATCTGCCAAGTAGGCTCTAGGAGAATCTGCATCCATTTCCTGCCTGCTGTATGGTCCTCTGGTTTCCCAGGTGCCTGGTCAGAAGCATAGAAGTTAGCCTACATAATTTGTAAATCATAAACTTAGAGTATCTCTAGTCAATCCCCTCAGAGACCTCCTCTTTACTCTGTGGCCTGCCTCAGACCTCTGAGTTCTTCCCAGAATGCTTGAAGTGCCTCCTAACTATTCCTACCCTTCATCTTCTATGCCATTAGAACACACTACATGTGGTCATCACAGTAACCTGCTCACAAGTCTAACCTGATCCAAACCAAGAGTTTTCAAAAGTTCACATTGTTAACAAGATGAAGTTGAAATATTGGTCATGTTCTTTTTTAAACTTCCCTGGTTAGATCCTGCTCATCCTACCTTCTAGTCTTATGGAACTTCTGGAAATTTGCTCTTAATCATTTTGTGATATATATATATATATATATATATATATATATATATGAATTCAGGCTAGCCCAAGCTATCCTTCCTTGTAGAGGTCAGATGACAACCTTGGGTGTTGGTCTTCACCTTCCACCTGGTTTTGAGATTGGACCTCTGTTATCGTCCAGCTGTGTACCCCAGGCTAGCTGGCCTATGAACTTCTGGGGACTCTCCTGCCTTTGCCTCCCATGTCTGCTAAGACTTGCTAAGATTAAAGACTGGGGCTACTGTGTCTGCCCTTCTCTTTTTTTTAAAAAAAATATTTTTTATGTGTATGAATGTACTGTCTGCCTGTAGTTCTGTGCACTCGTGTCATGCAATGCTGCAGAGGTCAGAAGAGGGTGTCAGAATCCCCTGGAACTGGAGTTAAAGATGGTTCTCAGCCTCCATGTGGGTGCTGGTTTCCTGGGAATCACACTCAGCTCCTCCTGCTTGCACAGCAAAGGGTTTTACACACTGGTCCACCTCCCCTTGCTCACGTTTTTGTAACGATCAACATCATCCTTAAGGCATCTCATTTCATGTTTGCTAGAAGAAGGAAAATCACACTAATTGCTTGAGTAACTACTTAGAATCTGCTCAACAGTAGCCCCCACTTTCTGAGTAATTACTGTATAGCAGGCAGTATTCCGGAGCACTCCACGTGAATTAATTAATTCAACTATCACAACAACAATGTAACATAGTACCACAACCATTCTGTTTCCACACATGTGGAAACCGAAGGTCAGAGAGGTTAACGAACTAGTTTAGTGCCACACAGCTTAGAGTTAACAGACCCATGATTCTTGTTTTAGACATAAACGTTCTGACAATTACACTGAGCAGTTTGTTGCAGCCTGTCAGATGGATAGAATTAGTATAACAGAATTTCCTATCAGGCCCATTCCATCTGACCTGTGGGATGGCAGGACGTGTGCTGCCTCACACAGTTGCTGTGGTGACTAAATCAGATATTCCATAAGCTGTGCTGTGCTGTGACACTGCCTTTGTTCATGCTTGTCGAAAGGCATCTCTGCCTTTCCTCAAACACCCCCATGTACTGAAGCGCCGCAAGATACTCACTTGTATCACGCTTCCCAAGTGATGATCGTCCATATGCCCACATGCTCAGCTTTCTTGTTTTCTCCGAGTCTTTGTTCAAATGCCTCCTTTTCAGTGAGGTCAAATTTTTCTATGCTATTTAAAATAGCAACACTGTGCTCCTGAGACAGCTGACTCTGCTCATTTTCGTGTCACCTGCCACCTTCTAGGATGATTCCATTTATTGACTAGTGTGTGTATTTTCTGCACCTTGCCCCCACCCCCAGTGGGCTATGAAGGTTGGAATTTTGTCTGGTTTACTCAGGGATACAGTCCAACTGCCCAAATCCATGCTCTGCACAGAGGCACTGTGAACGTCTACTGAGCAAACACCAGATCTTTTTCTTCTTCTCCTCCATCTTCCCCCGTTCCTATCTCCAGCCCAAGTTTATGCTTTTCTCTGTAAAGAAGACAGACTGTGCTGATGACCTCACTCCACCTCTAGTCTAGGGCTCTGGTCCTTTTATAGTTTTTTCTCAGCAACACTAAGTCCAATTTGTCTGTGTTTATGTCTGCAAGCAGCTCGTCACTGTGTTTCTGCAGCAGGTGATGATAGCTGTATGATGGCAATTGTTCAGTTCCAGCTCACCGTTGTATCCCCAGGCCATGCAGGGAACTGAGGTGGGATAGGCCTTAAATATAGAACCAAGGAGCTGCCGAATACAGAAATGAACGTCCACTCACTTTCAGCATGCATCAGACGACGAAGGGCTTATGTGAATCTCTAACACAGTACCTTGATCATAATCAATTTCCACTTCAATTTTCTTAGGAGATTTGTCTAATTTTATATGTCAGCTAATTAAGCCATAGGGTAGCCAGATATTTAGTAAAAAACAAACAAACAAACAAAAACAAAAAAACACTATTGTTTCTCTGAAGGTGTCTTCATATGGAATTAACATTTAAATCAGTGACATGAGTAAAGCAGATTAGCCACACCATTTTGAGTGGGCCTCTTGCAAACTGTTGAAAGCCCAACTGGAATTGAAAGGCTGATGCCTATATAGAAAGAAGGAATTCCTCTCGTCTAATTGTCTTTTGAGCTGCTGTTCAGACAAGAACTGTTGCTCCAGCTTTCCCAGTCTTTAGCTTGCTGAAGGGAGGATCTTAGCTTGCCAGCTACCATTGATTTATTGTGTAAGCCAATACTCCCCCCCACCTTATTCTCTCTCTCCAATAGGCTCTGTTTCTATGGGGAGCCCTGGTTAATATACTTTGATTGATCTTCACCATGACCCTGAAACACAAGCCAGATAGTGCTATATGAAGTCGCCCGTCTTTAATGTGGCCACATCAGAACTGTAACAGACATCTCCCTGGTCTATAGAGTTCACCTCACTCACTCCAGACAAACATTTGACAGAAGCTGTGAGGCAGGGCAATAGGGAAGAGGAGGTTCCAGAGATGAACACAGAAAAAGTCCCAGCTGCAGAATGCCTGGCAGCCCCTAGTCCCCCTGAACTTCATTCAGAATGCATTACACACATGCGTTGTAAGAATTTGGTGGAGATCTTAATTGCCCGTAAAAGTCACTTTTCCCTTTTGGCCCTCCTTCAGCTAGGCCCAGGTGAGGCTTGGAATGCCTCTAAGTTCCTCTGTAGCTCTCCCTAATAAACATCTCTTTCTCATATCCATGTGACTCTGCAAAACTCTGAAAAGTGGCACAAGAACGTCGAAACTCCTGGAAAGTCCTGGAAACTCCTGGTTCTGCTCTGTAGAGCCAGAGCCACTCTTGTAAGAGTTGGTGTGATGCTTGTATTCTGGGTAACATCTTCCCTGGCAGCAAGAACCTCGGGTGATCTTTATAAAGGCCGTGTGCTGTCAGAGGTGCATTTCCTTAATGGATTCTCCAGCTTGGACAGAAGGCCTCTCAGGGCACCCTCCAGTCCTGGCTCCATTCATGTCTTTGCCTTCAAACTTCAGGGTGATCCTTTTTTGTTCTCTTAGACTGAGGGTTGGTTTTGCACTGTTTTGAAACTATAACAATGTTTTCATGTAAATTGTGTGAGGACAACCACTCAGCCACTTCTTCCCACTCAATGCTTCTTGGTGCTCACAGCTATCAACTAAAAATATGTGTATAATATGAATTTGATGATGTCTAAAAATACAAAATTTATTTCAAGCGTCATTTAAGGCATAAGTGAGAAAAATGCATGAGTAACAACAAAATTGAAAATTAACATTAAGTGTGTAAATATAAAATATTTTTTTATTTCTGCATTATTTTCATTAGAAAATTAATGGAGTTTTTTTTTTAAATATAATCAACCCTAACAGAACTCGTTTCTTTTTTTCTGTTCTTTTTCTTTTAGTTAATTTTTATTGAGTGCATTTCATACATTTCTTAATCAAATTTAGACTCATTCCTCATCCATGCCCACCCCTTGCACCCCCCTCCAAATGTCATGGATTCTGCCATACATGTTAAGTCCTGTTTTGGATCTTTTTTTCTGTCTTTTATAACCTTTTTGATGCAGAAGTTTACTGTTTTGGTCAGTTCTTTGAATAGGTTTTTCTCTCTCTTTTTTTGTTCCCTTTAATTTTATATTATTCCAAAATATGCATATATATATATATATATATATATTCCACACATAAATCAAAATTACACAGTCTGAAAATAAACTACAGGTTAATTCCAAAACACATTTAGGGATTCACATTTTAACAGTAAAGTTGCATGCAGGTAAAAAGAAGTAAAACTTTACATTATTTTTTTTTAGAATATGAATACATATCTTCCACTCATAAATGGTAATTACAATGTGTGAATACAAGTGGTAGGTCAATTCTAGAGCTCATTAAGAGATTCACATTATAATAGTACAGTTGTTTTCAGATACAATGAAATATAGTAATAAACTGGGGATTTGGTGTTAGCATCCACAAATGAGGGAAACCATTCACTGTTTGTTTTTCTGGGACTGTGTTACTTCACTTAGCATAATTGATTTGAGTTCCATCCATTTACCTGCAAAGTTCATGATGTCATCTTTCTTTACTACTGCATAGAAATCCATTGTGTAGATGTACCACATTTTTGTTATCTAGTCATCAGTTGAGGGCCATTTGGATTGGTTCCAGCTCTTTGCTATTCTGAAGAGAGCTGCAATAAACATGGCTATGCATGTATCTTTGTGGTAGGATATGTCTTGTGGGTATATACCCAGGAGAGGTATGACTGGGTCAGGTGGTAGGCTCATTTTTAGTCTTTTAAGGGTTCTCCACACTGCTTTCCACAGTAGTTGTATGAGTTTACATTCCCACTAGCAGTGGATGAGTGTGCCCCTTTCTCCATAACCAAGCACCAGTCTTTGGTGGTCTTGATCTTGGCCAGTCTTATTGGAGTGAGATGACATCTTAAAGTGGTTTTAATTTGCATTTCCTTAATTATTAATGATGCTGAAACACTTTTTATTTATTTATTTTTATTTATTCTTGCATGTATATGAATGTACTGTCTGCATGTAAGTTTGTGCAACCGTGTCGTGCAATGCCGCGGAGGTCAGAAGAGGGTGTAGGATTCCCCTGGAACTGGAGTCAAAGACGGTTCTGAGCCACCATGTGGATGCTGGGGATAGAACCTGGGTCCTCTGCAAGGGCAGTCGGTGCTCTTAACCACTAGTCCATCTCTCCAGCCCCCCCCCCGATGTTGAAACACTTTTTAAGAAGTTTCTCAGTCATCTTTACTTCCTTACTAGTGAAGTCTGTTCAGCTGTTTACTCCATCTTTTGAGTAGGTCATTCATTTTCTTACTTTGTTTTTTAAATAGTTTATATATTCTGGATGTTAATGCTCTGTCAGGTGTATCAGTGGTGAAGGTTCCCTCCCACTCTGTGGGTTTTCTCTTCATTTCCTTGATTGTTTCTTTAGCTGTTCAAAAGCTTTTGAGTTTGATGAGGTCTCACTTGTCAGCTGTTGTTCTGTGCAGCTGCTGTTTGATTTAGAAAGTCTTTTCCTATGCCTAGGTCTTGTAGGTTGCTACCAACTTTTTCTTCTATCACCTTCAGGATTTTAGGTTTCAGGTTGAGGTCTTTGATCCACTTGGAGTTTATTTTTGTACAGGGTGAGAGGTAGGGGTTTAATTTTGTTCTTCTACAAATGGTGATCCAATTTTGCCAATACCATTTGCTGAAGATGCTATCTTTCCTCCATTGAGCTTTTTCGGCACCTTTGCCAAATATGAGGTGGCTGAAGCTATATTGAGCTTAAGTTTGGATCTTCAATTTTGTTCCATTGGTCAATGGGTCTGTTTTTTTTTTTTTTTTTTTTTTTTTTTGTCAGTACCAGGCTGTTTTTATGACTATACCCGCTTAATTTAGCTTGAAGTCTGGTAAAGTAATCCCCTGGTATTGCATTTTAGCTCAGGTTGCTTTAGCTATTAGGGTCTTTTGTTTTTCCACATGAATTTGGATTTGTTTTTCCAAGTCGTGAAAAAGCTATGAGTTTTTGTTTGGGATTGCATTGACTCTGTATTATAATTTGGGTAGAATGACCATTTTTCTATACTTTTTCCAATCCCTATGGCCATGGAAGGTCTTTCCTGTCATTTTTAATCTCCTTTCTTAGGGTTTTAAAATTTTGTTGTAGAGGTCTTTGGTTGATGCCTTACGTTCTGACCAGAGAAAACAAAAAGCACCTCTAGCTCATTCTTCTCAAAGCGTTTTATTCAGGACCTTTACAGCCATTTTTATTTCTTTCCTTTTTCTTCTTCCCCCCAAGAACAGAAAGTCTCCCTATTTATCCCTCTCCCACTCCACCTTCCCAGCCCAGGTTGCGTGGCCTCAGTCTATTGGTATCATCTGGCCTGATCTTTTATACAGGGTGCACCTGCACAACTCAAACGGTGAGCATGGCTTTACTTTGAGGTAGGAGAAGGAATCAGGTGTTATCATAAGACTCAGGTGTTAGTCATAAGGCTCAGGTGTTAGTCATAAGACTCAGGTGTTGTCATAGGACTTGGCTAAAGTCCCGGGTGTCATCTTGGGACTTGTCGCCACACCCACTCTCCACAATCTCCCCTTTCTTTATTTTTTAGCAGAGAGAATGCCTGTCTTAGGTAGCCCCATGCAGCAATGCCCCTTACCCGTCATTGGGAGACAAACAGCACGGTTTGTTCCCTCTTAAGTTGGTGGCATGCCCAGAGAGAGCTTTACCCATCTTTGGCTACTTCTCTAGCATGCAAGCCACACTTGAGGAGACTGTCCTGTCTCCACTGTGCAGTATTATGTTGACGAAATCACAAAGGCTACATCGCACCAAATGCCAGAAACTAGTAGGACCAGGCATAGGGCAAGTCTGACAATTCTCGCCCATTCTTTCAGGTGAAGCAGTGGTAGTAATCCAGTTTGTCAGCCCACCAGCCAAGAACCATCCACTCGGGTGGAGTTGATGTGAGCGATGGATTGTCTGAGTCCCGCAACATTGCCATCAAGATCCCTAGACATTTTCCTGTAAGATACTGAGACAGATTACATGACCATTGAGCAGCATAGCTGGCATTAACAATGGTATGGAAGTTACCACAACCAGAAATTTTCCCGCAATTCACATCCCAGAACATGTGCGCTCCTGACTTCCATAAACACAAGTGAACACAAAAGGAGCCACATGCAAAACAGGCGTAGCATTTAAAGGAGACATTTGTTCCTGCAGATATTGAGATACTGTGGACTGAAAGATGTATTCCAACTAAGAGCTTGCATTACCCCAGCCCCCGTCCTTTAGCATATGAAAGCAGAAAAATTTGTACAACTACCATTCACCCCACACAGCAACCATACATTATATCCTGAGAATGATTTATTATGAGTTGTATTAATATAAGGGGAAAATGTAAAATACTTATGCACTTCCACAAGCAAAGCAATTACCTATCTTTAGGTTGAATTTTCCTTTGGACATTTGCATAACTGCAGCAACCAATCCCGCACTGGTCAGTGGGCCTCCTAGTTCTCTGCACTACCTTCATCCAAACCTCCAGCCCTTGTTCTTATAAGGAGTAATGGCATGTCTACATTCTTTAGTACATTGCTCAAATATACGTACTTCCCTGTGTAGTCTCCTGTTCCTCAGCAAACTTTAGGGGTCCTCCCTAATTGTTCCCAACAGTAGTCCATTATTATCGTATCTATGTAGCTATCATCCATCTACTCAATCTCTTACCTTGCATTGTACATCTCATTTTATCTATCTATGTATCTATCTACTATTACTCAAGTCATCATTTAACCTATGCCTAGCAATCATTCTATCTACTCAACCATCTATAGTCTATGTATCTACCTATCTACCTACTATCAATCTATCATCTTCACCTATATCTATATATCTACTTATTCTACACTTATCTACTCATCTATTAGACATCTAGCAATCTATCTGCATAGCGCATCATCACTGGGACACCATGGAGCGACTGATCCACCGCTGCCAAAAATCTGTCTAGAGTTTCTCTCCTAGCTCAATTCCTTTTGCCCCTCAAAGCCTTAAGGCATGGACGCACCGTCAGAGCAGATGTTGTGTTTCCCATAGTGCTTAGCTAACGAACCTTAATTGTCCCTTTTCTGGAACTTATGTCCCTTTTCCGGGGAGCCTATTGTATTCTTTTCCGGAGAACTTATTATCCCGTTACCTGGGAGTTTTACCACTAGTCACCTGACCGCAATGAGTTATGAATGAGCGAAAGGAAGAAGAATGCGTCCCCATACGGGCCACACTTGATGCCTTACATTCTGACCAGACAGAAACAAAGCACCTCATAGCTCGTTCTTCTCAAAAGCGTGTTTATTCAGGACCTTTACAGCATTTTTACTTCTCTTATCTTCTTCTTTGCTCTTCTTCCCCCCAAGACAGAGAAGTCCCTATTTATCCCTCTCGCACCTCCACCTTCTCCCCAGCCCAGGTTGCGTGGCCTCAGTCTATTGGTATCATACTGTGCCTGAATCTTTATACAGGGTGCACCTGCACAGCTCGAACGGCGAGCGTGTCTTTGCTTTGAGGAGGTAGGAGGGCCATCAGGGTTCATCATAAGATTCAGGCTGATCATAAGACTCAGGTGTTAGTCATAAGACTCAGGTGTCAGTACATAAAACTTTGCTAAAGTCCGGGATTCATCTTGGGACTCGTCGCCCACACCATCTCCACATTTGGTGTTTTGGTTACAGTTTATTCCTAGGTATTATTTCTTTAGGAGAGTTGAAGGTCGTGATTGCAAAGGTTTCTCCTTATATTCTTCTCCACTTCTTAATTGTTGGTATAAGAAAAAGCATGATTTTTCTAGGTTTATTTTGTATCCTGCCACTTACTGAAACTTTTAAATCATTTCTAGGAGTTTCTGGTGGAGTTTTAGCAACCTTGTAAATATCATTACCACCTGCAAAAAGGGATGGTTTTATTCTCTTTTCTGATAAGTACCTCTTTATATTTCACTTTCTTGCCTTATTGCCCTAGCGAAGCATTTCAAAACTATATTGAAAAGAAGTGGAATAGTGGACAGCTCCTGTCCATATTCCTGCCTTAATGGGGAATGCTTCCATTCTTCTCCATTCTAGGATAAATGTTGGGGCTTCTGTGGTTTCTGTATTGGTCTTTGATTACATTGAGGTATGTTCTCTCGCACTCCAATTTCCTTTAGGACTTTAAACCATGAAGGGATGATTGGATTTTTGTAAAAAACGTTTTCTGATTGTTGTGATGATCATGTGGTTTTCGTCTTTCAGTCCATTTATGTGTTTATGATATTTATTGATTAATGTCTGTTGAAATCCATCTGCAATCTTTGGTATGAGTCCTACTTGTACATGATGGACTGATTTTTGGAGTAGTTGTAGCGATTTGCAAAGTATTTAATTGAAGAATGTTTGCATCTGTGTTAATAATGAGATGGTGTACTTGTAATATTTTTCTTGTTTGTGTCTTTGCCTGGTTTTGGTATTAGAGTGATGCTGGCTTCATGGAAGGAATTTGGGAGATTTCCCTCTGTTTGTATCCTTCTGAATGTTTTATAGAATTCTGCTGTGAAACCTAAATGTAATCTGTTGAACACTCACCCTGTAACATTGTGGTGGCTAATTTTAATTGGCAACCTGTCTAGATTAAAGAACAGTTAGGGGATTAATGAAGTGCACCTTTGAGTATATCCATGAGGGTGTTTCTGGAGAGGCTACACAAAGGAGGAAGGAATCACCCTCATTGTGGGGAACACTGTTCTGTGGGCTAAGGAAAAAGGTGAAAGCCAGGTGGGTACAAAGCATCTTCTTTCTCTGCATTATGGCCATTGACAGCCAGCCACACACATGCACCATGCTTCCCCACCATGAAGACTCTCTACCCTGAACTGTGATCCAAACGCCCTTCTGCCCTTAAGTTGTTTCTTGTCGGGTCCTTGATCACAGCAACAAGAAAAAGAGCTAATGAAGACATCAATAAAAGTTGCACATCCCACTGTAAGCCTTATCAATCTTCTCCCCACAAGTTAATAGTTTGCCTCTGTGTCCTTTCCTTTGCGGGAAATGTCAATTTTCTGATCCAGTTACCATTAACTCTTGCAATTGTTTATGTGCTTTTCTATCTCTGAGCTTTGTTTTTTTTTGGAAGCTTGTATTCATGTAACCCAAACCTTGAACATTTTAAAGCATATTTATTTATTTGTACGTGTATGATTGCTTTTGTCTACATGTATGCAAGTGTACACTGTGCACCTAATGCCTGCAGAAGCCAGAAGAGGGCATCAGATCCCTTGGAACTAGAGTTATACACAATTGTTAGCCCCATATGGGTGCTGAGAATTGAACCCAGATCTCCTGTAAGAGAAGTCGGTGCTCTTAACCACTGATCCATCTATCCAGCCCCATGTCTTCCAGATTTTAATTGCTCTATGCATTCTCATCTGCATCTTCTGATCTGTCACACACACACACACACACACACACACACACACACACACAATATTCCCTTTAAAGGAATTTCAGAGACAAGAAAGGAGAGAAAATATCCATTAGGCAGAAGATTTTCTGACATTTAACTGACACCACTTAAAAATAAATAACTAGACATTTGTCATCTTTTCTGCTTCTTGATGATGTTGGGGTAAAGGGGCACAGCTCTGAAGATCTTGCTCTGGAGTAGTGAAAGGAGGAAATTGCTTACCAAGGCACAAATGCCCAAGCTAATGCTAAAACCTCCAGCTAATGTCGTTCAGGCAGAGAAGGCTTCTGATGAATTTCTGCTGCCCAAGTCATGCCCAGAGAAATAAAGAACAGCAGCCAGTGTAATTAGCAAGCAGCTCTTGCAGCACGAGGATTTACACCTGGACATAAACATGTTCACGGAGGCTGGGATGAACATTTGCTAAGGCAAACTCTTTTTGAAAAATTGTAAAGCTAATGATCTTGCACTGACAGCATAACCTTGAGCTTATTGCCAAATAGAATCCCAAGTGTAAACACTTAGGAGGAGAAAACAAGCAACAAAAATGGTCCTTCTTGTAACACTCAGATCAGTGGCTCCCTGTGCTTTTGCAGTCAGTGAAGACACTTCTTCACTTGTAGATAACTTTTATGCAGTTTTATGTATTTCGTGATTTGAGTTGATATGGCTCAGCATCACCTCAGCATTCAGGGAAAAATGCAATAATTGCTTCTCACCTACCAGAAATGTTCATAGTTGTCCTTGGGCTGTGCGTAGTAGGGATAGTTATTTTGAAATGTTGGTAAAAGCTGTGAGTGAAAGCACTAGGGTCTATTCTGGGACTTGAGACTTTTGTGGACTTTATAATGTATGGGGTCAAATTGGAGCCACGTGTTGAGAGAAGCACATGCAATGAACTGAACTTTCATTCATTTATGATTCTAGGAACTAACCCTGTCTGTGAATGGAGTGATGGACTCAGAAAAGAATTACAGGCTATGGAATTAGGATACTTGGGTATGAATCTTCTTCCCCAATCTCAACCAAGAGAAATAAGCACTCAGAATTTCTAATTTCCTTATCGCAAAAATGGGTGTGAGGCAGGGAACGGTGGCTCACGCCTTTAATGCCAGCACTTGGGAGGGAGAGGCAGGTAGATCTCAGTGAGTTCAAGGCCAGCCTGATCTACATAGTGAATTCAGGCCAGCTGGGACTGCAGAGTGACCTTGTCTCAAAAAATACCAAAAATGAAAAAGGGGGTGAATAGGAATTTAGGACAATAGGAATACTATAAGTATGAAATAGATGAGATAATATATGTGAAAACATATAGTGTGGGTCCCTGGTGTTCCAGGGATTGATGTATATATTTTTGGAAAATATAAATAATAGGAAACATTTATCTACATTTTAAACTGGACAGTATTGATGCTATCTGAAGCTTCAATTTGATTATTATAGAAGCTAAAATGTGAGGCACACTTTCTACTTCAAGACCAAGTATGTCCTCTATACTTCTCTTATTTCTCATATTTATTATTAATACCTGCCTTTCTCCACACTAGTACATG
Organism: Rhizomys pruinosus; assembly: GCA_009823505.1. NCBI lineage: Eukaryota > Metazoa > Chordata > Mammalia > Rodentia > Spalacidae > Rhizomys > Rhizomys pruinosus. Next base: position 821,971 of record VZQC01009175.1, on the reverse strand, counting down.
CTTCATAAAGGCAGGTATTTTATCTATTTTGTTCCTTAATATATCTGTACACCTAGAACTTTAAGTGGCAAACAAAATGTATTAAGTGAAGTGATGTTGAATAAATTCCCAATTATCTTTAGCTGATAGATAAGCATAGAGACCCATGGAGCATGGCCAGAGGAAGCTGCATGCTAGAGCCTGCCTTCCAGCCCCCAGAATATTCTTAATTCCTGCCTATTTTCTTAAACTGTTCTGTAAGGTTCTCTCAAATCTTCCATGTTACCCAATATCTTTCCTATAAGCCCATCTATTGCTTCAAACTGGTCTGGTTTCTGTTGCTTATAATCTGTGACTGATAATGAATTCCTGCTTCCTTTGTGCCTGTGGAAGAGTCACCGCTAAAATCAGAGTTAGTGGGAACATTCTGGCAGATGAGAGCCTACTTTGATGGGATCAGTTGGCTTGAGCTAACTACCTCTGTACCTAATCTTCAACTAAACAGCTATGATGACAGTTAACTGCATAAGTCCCTGCTTTTCCCAGCTCTAATAACCACAAATGCAACAATCATAAACAGCTCTACTGATGCCTGCAAGCAATTCCATAAAACAGAGATAATTCTTGTCCTTAGAATGGTAACATTGGAGAAGACAAAGATTTCTTAGGTCATAACAAGCACTAATAAGGAAAAAATTATTTAAATTTCTGTTCTTTAAAACACAATGTATGAAACTGGAAAGAGAAGGAAAAACAAGAGAAAATATTTTTAGCTTAAAAGAAATTGTATCCAGATTCTATAAAGAATACCTAAAGATAAGACAATGCCGCTAATAAAAAAAAAAGATTAAGGATGATCTATGGATTTGATGCTAGCAAATATAACATCATAAGAAGCCATTGTTGATGGAAAATCAATTGTTTAGGGAGCGGGGTGTGATTTTTGCTGATAGTAATGATATAAAGGATGACTCGTGAGTTGAGAAGATATCACCAAGTGAATGCAGGCAGGAGAATTTGTACATTGAGCTACAGTGAACTCTAAAATTCAGAAGATTGGGTGGGATCAGTAAAGTAGACTGATAAAGGAAGGAATGAGAATCCCACATTTATGTTTCAGGAATGAAATCACAGTAGCTTTCAAAGGAAGTGTTGATCAGCTAGAGAAAACTATCAATAAATGGATTACTAAGGAAGGCCATTGGATTGGGCAGGTTAGAAAGCATGGATGAAACTTAAAAGATACTGTCTTGGTAAAGTGGTGACTTTCATAAAACACCTCCTCAGAAAGGGTTAGGTAAAGTGAGAGGAGGAAGTAAGTATCCACAGGTCGTGAATGAAGCTTTTCTTTAAGGGAGAATGGAAAAATGTGACCGAGGTCAAGAACAGTAGAGAAGAATTGTTAGGAAGGGAATTGTTGATGTGTAGTATGTGTTGTTCAGAATAACCCTAGACACAGAAAGATAAGGGGTGATTGCTGGGTGAAGATCCTTACAGAATTGAGAGAGGAGAGCATGCACTCAGTGGGAACAGTGGCTGCAGACCTGCAGCAAGAGGTGGGAGGGCAGTGTATGAACCCGGATCTAATGGTGTAGATAGAGGTGTTAACATGTGCAAGTTCTCATTGGCTCAGAATTTTTAATGAAGAAGAAAGAAAGGCAATCAGCTATGATGGGTAAAAGTATAGCAGAGGTGTGACGAAGATAAACGGTGGCATCCTGAAGACAAAAAGGAATGCACCAGGGAAACATAAAGATTGGTTTTGATTAAGTTGGAGAAAGCTCAGCATGTTTTCAGTCTTGCTTTTAAACCCAAAGGAAACTGTCAGAGTGTAAGCAAAGGATAGGCAGAGTGTAGGGGACAAGATCTTGCAAGGAAAATGTGAAACAGAGAGAGAATATACAGAAGGGGAAAGTGGAGGAGAGAAAATAGTGAAAATGACAACTATGGGATCTAAGAAGGAAAGGGGGCCAGCGACAGCACAAGGAGACTCTTGATTGTGTCTCTGTGTATGTGGTCAAACAAGTTTTAAGAATTTCCCTTATGGTTAAGGGTGCTGAATAGTAAAAAAAAAAATTCTTAACCTGGCATGGTGGTGCTTGCCTTTAAATCCCAGCACTCGGGAGGAAGAGGCAGGCAGAGTTCTGTGAGTTCAAGGCCAGCCTGGCCTACATTATTTTATAACTGGGTTGTTTTGTTGATGTGTAGATTTCAGTCCTTTCTATATTCTGGATGTAGCCCTCTGTTGGATGTATAGTTAGGAAGGCCTTTTTGCCATTTTTCAAGCTGCCTCTTTACTCAAAAGATGCTGTCTTTTGCTCTACAGAAGGTTTTTAGTTTCCTGAGGTCTCGTTTCTTCGTGTTGGGTTTTAATGCCTGCACTATCAGTGTCTTGCACAAAAATCCTTTCCTGTGGCAATAAGTTTAAGCACATGTCCCACTTTCTCTCCTTTGAGGATCAGGACAGTAGGCTGCTGAGGTCCTTGATCCATTTGGAATTGGGTTTTCTGCAGGGTGAGAGATAAGGATCTAATTTCATTCTTCTACATGTAACTATTCAGTTTGACTAGCACCATTTTTTAAATGCTGTCTTTTCTCAGGTGTGTGTTGATTTCTTTGTCAAAGATCAGGTGGTTGTAGTAGTGTGGGCTTAAACATGGGACCTCAGTTCTATTCTATTGATCAATGTGTCTGTTGTAATGGAAGTACTGTGGGAATTTTATTACTCTAACTCCATAGTGTAACTTGAAATCAGGGAAGGCAATATCTCCAGCACTGTTTCTATTATTAAGGAATCCATATTCACTGCTACTCTATTCACAATAGCCAGGGAATGGAAACACCTCAGATGCTCATTAACAGGCAAATGGATAATGACATGTGATGCATTAAACACAGTGTAATATTATTCAATGGTTAAGAAAAATGAAATGGTGAAGTTTGCAGGTAAATGGATAGAGCTAGAAAAAAATCATTCTGAGTGAGGTAACCCAGGCCCAGAAAGACAAACTTCACAGGTTGTTTTTCTTTCATAAGTGGATGCTAGCCTTGAATCTTTAGATATATGTTTAATTTGGATTGCCCATAGAGGTCAAGGGAGAATGCAATGATATAAAGGGATAAGAGGGAATAATGGTAGAGGAAGGGTTAAATGAGGTTGGAATGAGAAGACAGGGTAGAGGAGGAAGTGCAGGAAGATAACTAATATTACAGAACATTTGGCAGTCATGTGGAAAGCTACTACTGTAGAACATTCTTAAAACACATCCATACACATACAAAGAGCTTACATAGAGCTACCCTATAACAAATTGAAATGTCCTACTATACACCATATGCTAAGAAATACAATTCCCAGTGTCAGGAATGGTCTACCTCACCCAAGTGAGAACTAATAAATATTTTTAAAAGAATTTAGTCATAATTAGAAGTCCATGAATACTCAAAGATTCCTGGAATTTAGACCTGTTTAGGGGTTGGGCAATCTAGGCTGCCTCTTAGGGATGTAAATTAGTTGCTTCCTTTTAACTGTCATTATTTAGCATTTCTTCTACATATTCCCAAACGAAGTATCATTTTATTAGCCATTTTACTTTAAGTATGTGTATTAATTACTTCCCTGTTGCTGTGATAAAACATCCTGAAACTGTGAAAAGGATTATTCTCTATTCAGAACCAAATATAATCCTAAAGTCTCCTTAAGCTATGCACTTAAACAAAATATATTAATACAGGAGCTCTGACATCAACAATGGATTATTCTACCAAGGAGATGTTGGCCAGGGGATCCAAGCCCCCACAAAAGGTAAAGGCTCCTTGCCTCCAAACTGGGATATCTGCAGGAAGAGAGGTGATAAGGCCCTGCTGTTGAAGACCTGATATAAACATGGGAAAGATGTATGGAGACCGCACTTGCAAGTATACAGATGGTCTCTGGAATGCCAGAGAGTGTTACCAAAGGCCACTAAACCAATAAAGCAAATATAGGTCTCCTTGAGTCAAGCAAGACTCCTCCGTCAGCACCAGCTACACCTCATCTGCCTGGAAATACTGTGCAGCAGTGGCAGCCATATGTCTGTATATCTCAAATCTAATTGGCTATTAGCTCTCTCCTTGGAGGAATAACCCGCGGCTGATGCCACAAGCTTACATCCTCTAATGGTTAGGAGATGTTATAAACCACAGGAAGACCATGTCATACTTAACAGAAGAAAATGTAATTCATGGATTAACATACCATCCAAACATCTGTGTCTATACCAAAATAACCTACCATAAAAATTAGTACTGTTTAAATACCTATATATCTAATTGTGTGTGCTTCATTAGTAGGATGGAAAGGCTATATATTATACTGTTTAAATACCTATATATCTAATTGCGTGTGCTTCATTAGTAGGATCGAAAGGTTATGCCTGGACAAGCTGTCAGCCCATGAAAGAAAACAGCCAGAATTGACTAGAGACCAAGACAACAGCTCCAGAGAAAGTAGACTATTTTGCTTCTCATCCACCTGTGCCCCTTTTCTAAGCCTGGGGAACAATCTGTGGAAGAGAGGGCACGGTAGAATTTAAGGGCTGTGATTGGGGTGAACAATATAGACTGGACACTCATTTGATCAACTTGATTGAACATACAAGCCCCGTGTGCTGGATGGTGGGACCCATGAGCTGTGTGGGTTTGGGCACAACTGCTTGCAAATTGGTTTTACATGAAAGATGCTTGTACTCACAAATTATCACTTATTGTTAAAAAAAAGAAAAAACAAAAGAAAACAAACAAAAAAAAAACAGAAAGATGCAAAAAAGTTACAGCAGAATGCATGATCTGGGATGGGTAGGGGTGGGGTGAGGGGAAGGGAAGGGGATATCTGCCTGAACTGAATTGGAAAATGATGTATGAAATACACAAAGCATCAATAAAAATAAAGTAAAATAAAAACAAAACACCCCGACCAAAGCAACTTAGAGGAGGAAGAGATTAATTGGCTTGCGATCATAGGGGTGAGAGTCCGTCCCAGCAGCAGAGGCAGCCGGAGCAGAAAGCCCCGCAATCACATCCTCAAGCAGGCATAGGAAGCCGAGAGACTGGGAATCTGACAAGAACTAGGAACTCTCAAAGACTTCCCCAGGTGATGGGAGAGTTCCTAAGTCTTGTCAGATTCCTCCAGCATGGCCACACCTTCTAAAAGTTCATAAAACAGTGCCATGAATGGGTGAAAAGAATGTCCAAATACAGACCACCCCCTGCTTTTGGACAATCTCCAGTCTGCTGCTGCAGCGCTCAGGCCTTCTCTGGTAGCTAGTAGGAACCAGCACATTCTGTTCGCATCAGCTTTCCTTGGGCCTTGGCTTGGTCCCAATGGGGATGCCAGAGAGTGTGTGATGAACCATTAGTTACCCAAATCCTGTGGTGCCCATTCTCCTGCTTTGGGACCATCCCCAGTTACTGCCACTGCTGCAGAGCTCAAGGCTTCACCGCCAGCTAGTAAGAACAAGCACATTCTGTTCCCATCATTTCTCCTTGGTCCTTGTCTCTGTCCTGATGAGGCTGCCAGTGAGGGTCTGACCAATGAGAGAGGTAGCTTCAGCCCCTCGTGGGGGCTTGCCACTCCCCTGCTCAGAGGCTGGCTCCAGTTGCTTGGCTCCGGGGCTGACATCTTCTTTACTGATTAGAACTGGCTGAGCTGATACTCATCACCTCAACTTGGGTCTAGGCTCCGTTGCCCTCTTAGAGAACTCCTGATTAGCACCCAGACCTACCAATATAAAATCAAAAGAGAACCTAAAGCTCAGACCAACTAACTATTCATACTGGATCAGAAAGCAACCAAGCTATATCAACAATACAATCAAAATCAAACATCAATTCAACAAAAGCAGGCTTGAGTTTCATGCCAGACAAATAAACAACAAAAGAAATATACATGCCAAGATCACAATGAAAAAATACAAATAATGTGAAAACAAAATAAATATGTCCCCACCAAACACCATCCAGTCCTATAGAGGTGATTTACAGTGAGACCTACCTAGAGGAATCCTGGGACATAGAATTTAAAAGAATAATCATAAACAATCACAGAATTGAACAAATTTAAAGAACACAAAAACAAAGAATTCAGAGATGGTAGAAATAAACTAACTGAAGGTCAAGAAAATATAAATATATGGATAAATGAAATGACAAAGAAAATTCAGAATTTGAAAAGTGAATTCACAAAAGAGATACAAATATTCAAGAAAATTCCAGCTAAAATGAATATGGAACTGAAAAATCTCATTAACTCAATTTGAAACAAAAGGAAAAAGCCACATCAACAGAATGAATTAAATGAAAAATAGAATATGCAGGAAATATGTGACACCATAAAAAAACAGATTTATGCAACACAGGCATAGAGGAAGGAGAATCCCAGGTTAATGGCATTGACCAGATATTTAACAGGCTTGTAGAAGACAATTTTCCCAAATTAAGGAAAGACACAGTCAACTCAGAATATTTTACGCAAAAAAACTGTCTATCATAGTCAAAGATGAAAGAGTAATCTTCCATGACATGAATTTCAAATCCACAAAACCAGCCCTAAAGACAAAAGTTGAAGTAAATGCAAAGTATTGAAGAAAAGACTAACCATATCCAAGAGATTACAGAAAGGAAACAGATGAAGCTATTATTATGGAAACACAAAATAGGACAAAGAACACAAATAGAAATTAAAATGACAGTAACAAATACATGTCTTTCAATAATAACTTTAAATATCAATGGCCTCAACTCTCCAGTCAAAGGACACAGACTAGATGAATGGATTAAAAAAATAAAATCCATACTCAAAAAACAAAGAAGAGAGAAAACAAATGACTCACTCAAAAAATAGAGTAAAGAGCTGAACAGAGACTTCACAAGTGAGGAATTAGAGATGGCTGAGAAACACCTTAAAAAGTGTTCAACATCACTAATAATTAAGGAAATGAAAATTAAAACCACTTTTAGATATCATCTTACTCCAAAAAGACTGGCTAGGATCAAGAAAACAAATGATACCAAGTGCTGGAGAGGTTGTGGGGAAAGGGGAACACTCATCCACTGCTGGGGGGACTGAAACTTGTACAGCCACTATGGAAAGCAGTGTGGAGAACCCTTAAAGGACTCAAAATGAGCCTATCACCTGACCCAGCCATACTGCTCCTTAGTATATATCCACAAGATAAATCCAGGCTTTTTTCAAGATGGTAGCTCCTGGGGTGGTGAGTGCATTCTGAGGAGCTAATGGAAAGTAGCGAAGGGGGAATTAGGGGCCCCCAAGAGTGTTGGAAACCATCAGAAGTGGTCCTAGAGCATTTGGATCCTTAGGGACTATAATTTGGCTGGTACTATAAACATCACCTAGGAGCATCAGGAGACAACAGGGATATCCCAGGTGTCAGCTGAGCCTTTCTCCTACTGAACCCGGGTACAGACCTTGGTGCCTGGCCCTGGGGAATTGGTAGGTAGATTACAGGTGGTGTACAGTGGTTATCTCACTGGTAGGTGATTGGGGCTCACCCTACTTGCATGTGGGGGACTCTGGCTGCACTGAAGCAGGGGTGTGACCTTTAAGCCGGCAGGATCAGGAGTGCTTGAGGCCCTCAGGGTGCAGATTCTGCAGGCCTGGGGGGTTCGGGCCAGGTTGGGTATTGCATGGCTTAGTCCATTGGGCGAACTGTTTGCTGGTTGGGTGAGGGGTGTTGGTCTGTACAATGTTAGGATAGAGTTGAGATTTCAGAGCCTAAAATATCTACACCTGTACATCAATTAAGAGGTCAACAAGAACACCTGAGAAATATAACCAAAATCAGTGTCAGCTCAATAAACACCCAAGCTTCACATTAGAACCACTCCCAACAGAAGCTACCCAAATGCCTAAAGCCCAACAAAAGAAAAAGACTCAGGTAGATCGCCACCAAACACGAATACTCCTATTCAAGTACACTCTAGTGAAGACCCCTTGGATATAACTCAGGATACAGATCTCAAAAGAACAATTATGAATATGATTAGAGAAATTAAGTTGAGGGAATTTAAGGAGCTTATAAACAAGGAAGTCTGGGATCTAAAAGAAGACAGGGTTAAATTGAAAGAGGACAATGATAAATTGCGAAATGAAATTACAAAAGAAATAGAAACGTTGAAGAAAATTCAAGTCGAAATGAATGAAATGCAACATTCCACAAACAACTTGGAAAGGATGGGAGAAACTCTCAATAATAAAATGGATGAAGTAGAAAATACAGTATCAAGTTTGGAAAGCAATATTCAATAATTGGATAAATCAAAAAAAGATTATGAAAATTAAAACCACAAGAATGGAATAATCAGGAAATGTGGGATACTATGAAAAGACTGAACCTATGAATTATAGGGATAGAAGAGGAAGAAAAGTCACAGGATAATGATATGGCTCAGGTCTTCAACAGAATTTTAGAAGAAAGTTGTCCCAAATTAAAGCAAGAGATACCTAAACAAATACTAGAAGCATATAAAACACCAAGCAGACAGAACCAGAAAAGAAATTCTCCACTCCATAGCATAGTAAAAACACAAGATATTCAAAGCAAATAAAGGATACTGAGGGCTACAAAAGAAAGACAAGTTATCTACAAAGGAAAACCTATCAGAACTATAGCTGATTTCTCAGTGCAGATGATGAAAGTCAGAAAAGTTTGGTCTAAAATATTCCCAGTTCTAAAAGAGTATAGATACCAACCTAGAGTACTTTGTCCAGTAAAAATGTCTATTATAATTGAAGGAGAAAAGAAAATATTCCAAGATATAAATATGTTGAAAGAACTTCTCTCCAATAAGCCATCCCTGCAGAATATACTTGAAGCAATACAAAGAGCAGAGCCAGAGATTACTATAACCCCTCAACATCAGAAAACAAATGATACTACAGCTATGGAAATAAAAACATAGGATAAGAATGGTTTAGAAATCAAAATTATTGGAAGCAATTTAATTCTTTCAACAACAGTTTTAAATATCAATGGACTGAATTCTCCAATTAGGAGACACAGACTAGAAGAATGGATTAAGAAATAAAACTCATCTTGTCTCCAAGAAATTTACCTCACCTTTAAAGATAGATATTATCCCAAGATGAAAGGAGGGTAAAAAAATAATACAAGTAAATGGCACTAAGAAATAAGGAGTAGTTGCTATGTTAATACTAGATAAAATAGAATTCAAGGCCTTTGGTCATGTTTTATGTGTGGGATATGGGTCACTTTAAGGTTTTTAATTTGTGGTGGTGTGTTTGGGGGGTACTGCCCCGTTCATCCGGATGGGTATAAATATTGCAAAATTTAGTAGAAAATAAGCTACTTGTACTGGAATGAAGTGGTTGAATGTTTTCAGAGTGGAATGGTATAAACACTAAAGCTAGTTTACTAATGGTCTGAATGGGATTATAACCATACAGGGTTGTGGTTGATTCTTGGTCCATTCCTGACTTGTTCTGGACTTCCAATTGTAGATTCAGATTAAAGAGGCACAGACAAGTAATGGGTTACCTCTGACTACTGAAAGATATATTGTGTCTATTATGCAAGTGTTACTTTTGATATCTGCTCTGCCCATTTTAAGATAATTTGACTCAAGAAAAGCTAGGTTTACTTCCCTAAAGCAGCAGCATGCAGCCGAGAAGGAGACAGACTTGGTAAAATTTATTAGCTTAATTCCAGTCAATAGGTATGTTTCTTGTTATTGAAAAATTACAAACCAGGATTATGGAGTTTGGGAAGGTAAAGAGACTACTTCTGTTTGTAGCAAACTGTTTACATTTAAGATACACCTAAAACTGTTTAAATCTTTCTCATTGGCTTTGCCTGCTTACCCTATGGTGTTAAATCTCTTCCAGTCAACATTTATGCAAGGCTTCTTTTTTTATGGAAGGCTTCTTAGACTTTTTTTCAAGCTTTGTCTAAATATGATATAGTAATTAAAAGTATCAGATTGATGTAACTTTAATTTTTGGATGCTTAATGCCCATACCAATTTGCACAAAGAATTTAAGGGACAGTTTTGTTCCTTGCCATCTGAGGTCAATTAGTCCCAGGGGATTTTTGTCTGGGGGCATCTCTTAAAACGTTCTGTAATTGTAAGTAACCAGGCTTCATGTACAGGGAGGTCTTGGAGATCCACTAACAGAACCCCAGCAAATGACCAGTCTATAAAGAGGAAGAGGTCAACATAGAGGAAAGTTGCCTCATGCTCCAAAGAGAAGCCTGGTCTAGCAAGACCTGACCTTGTCCTCAGTAGATGGAACTGGTTAAGAATGGATAGGAGCCATGCATTCCCCATCCCCTGAAAACTCCAGTGCCCTCTGAAGACCAGAACCTCAACTAACCTTGAGAAAACAAAGTTCGGTTAATCTGGGCTACCTGTGTGGACTTAAACACCCAAAAGGAAAGAAGAACCAAAGATAGTCAATATATTTTGTTTAAAGCCAGAAAAATTTGCCTCCAGATATTAGGCTTAAAGTTATATGAAACAGTCTTTTTAATTTTTTTTAATTTTACTATTATTTATTTTTAAGGGATTCTACAATATAATAACACAGTTGTTTTCAGATAACATTGATGTTACTCAGTTTGCCATACAATTAGGTAATTGGTGCATTTTGCAAGTATCTATGTCCAAAATTTGAACAACCCAAGGTTCCCATAGTACAGTTGGAGAAGCTTGTATGCACAGGCATGTTGATCAATTAGGAGTTCCAGACTATATTACTATAGTCTCATGATTCACCCCTTTCTCTCTGTTGCCCTTACATTTTACCATGTCTCCTCTTCTGCAATTTGTTCCCTGGGCTTTGGGAAAGGGGCACAAGTGGGTGAGAAGAAAGCAGTCTACTTTCTTTGGAGTTGTCATTTTGGACTCTAGTCTGTTCAGGTTGTTTCCCTTCATGGGTTGACAGCTTATCCAGTGATACCTTTTTAGTCATACTAACAAAGCACAAGCAATTGGATGAACAGGCATTTAAGCAGTACTAATTATTATGTCAAGCTAAGCTTGTGAGCATAGAGACACAGATTCTGGATGGTATGCTAATACTAGCCAAACTGGGTTTCTCTATAAAGGGTGACAAGTTCTTATTGTGGCTTATAACATCTCACTCACCACTAGAGGACAGAAGCTTGTGGCATCTACTGTAGTTTTTCCTCTAGGACGAGAGCTACTAGCCAATTAGGATTTGGGATACTACATAAGACATTGGAGCCACTGTCTGCACAGTATACCTCCAGGCAGTTGAGTTGTAGCTGATACTGACAGAGGCAGTCTGCTCGTGTCTCAGGGAGAGCCAATATTTTGCTGTATTGTCTTTAGTGGCCTTTGGTAACGCTCTTCTGGCATTTCAGAGGCCAGTTGTACATACAGGCAAGTGACCACTCTCATAACATTTTTTCCATGCTCACACCGGTCTTTGCACAAAACAGGGACTTACCATTTTTCTTTGCATATATCCCATTATAGGCAAAAGGCCTTAAAGATTTGGGGGGGTGTTTGAACCTCCCCTAGCCAACATCTCCTAGGCAGAATATTGCATTGCTGTTATCAGAGCTTTCCTGTACTAATATATTTTGTTTAATATCACAACAGCTTTTAAACGACGTACTATTGAATTTGGCTCTCAGATAGAGAATTATCCTTTCGGAGTTCCTAGCTCTATCAGTCAATTAAAAAAGGCGGTAGTTATACCGTTTTTATAAGAAATCTTACCACTAAAAAGTTGCTCTAATTTACATTAGGGAATACTCATTACCATCTGTTTTTCTTTTTCCTATAAAGGGGAGAGGTAGGAAGGTTTCTCCGACATTCTGGAAGGGTAAACTTTCCTTAGGGCCCATTATAACAGTTACACCGATAGAATTCAGAAGATGCTCAGTGTCTGTGACGCAGGCAGTCTGAGGTTTCAGCTTCTTTAATGTTCAGATGGGTCAGCCTCTTCTGCTGGCATTTCCCAGTTCCATCCTGCACAGCCAAAAGTTGTGCATTTTGAGGCATTTAGATTGGTAATTATTACCTGTGGGAACATAAAACTTCCTCCTTCCCCATTGTTATTTCACACAGATCTTCAAAAAATTTGGAAAACTATCAATGAAGTTGGAACACAGAGTTGTTTTCCATTTGTATCCCAGAAAAAGAGTATACCCTCACCTCCCACCAGGAGTCTCTTTTTTTTTATTTTTATGTTTGACCTATAGATGCCTAAGTTGTATTCACACATGACCACTTTAAACATGAGCAATGGGCATAAGTCTTTCATTCAACTTTACACCAAAAAACTGTTTCTCATGGACTGTTCTATCTACTTATTTGGGGAAGTAATCTTAGCTTCATTCCTTTAAATTTTTGCTACAATAAAAGGAAGTGTTACCATGTGATATTGTATAATCAGGAAAAATATAGAGACCACTTTGTGTTACCTTAACCCAATACAATTATAAATAAACAATTAACATTTTATTTATTCCCAATTAGTTCAAAGTGTATTACCATTTTCACCAAAACCTACACCCAAATTCATAACTAATCTAAACTTACACTAAGCTTTTAAAAATATCCTATACTTTGTGGATAAAGCTTGGGCAGAGTTGAGTACCTGTCAAATAAATTTTACCAATATACACTTTGCTCTTTATAAGCTATATGACTGGATTATGACTTCAGAGAAATCAAGTCCATTAACTTAATGGTCTTATATTTTTGTATTTGTCATATAAATCTCTACTGAAAAAACCTCTCTTAATAAATATAATGTTGTGTTTTTTGAGCTGGAAAGGGATGGCCAAGTGGTTAGGGCGCCGATCCGCTTCTTGCAGAGGAGCCTGGTTCCATCCCCAGCACGCACATGGTTGCCGAGAACCTTCTGAAACTACAAATTCAGGAGAATCTCCATTCCATGGAATTCCCAACACCATCTTTGTCTGACCTCCAGAGCATTGCAACCCGACATGGATGCACAAACTTGCACTGCAGACAGTACATTTCATAACATACAAACATAAATTTAAAAGAATTGTTAAAAAAAATATTTAATTAAATAAATAATAAATTATGCTGGTTGTGTTTTAATATACCCTTTTGTTAAACTGCAGCATACAATCTTACGAGACTATCTTCCTCCAAAGCTCTTGGCCTTATTTAAAAGCCCCTGCATGGATAACCTGCTTTTAGGACTTTCAAATCTTTCGCTTTTTTTTTTCTTCTTTTTTTAGTATAAGCCATTTCCTTCATATAGTATACAATTTGCAAGCAGTTGTGCCCCAACCCACACAGCCCAAGGCTTCCCACCATCCAAGATGGAGGGGCTTGAATGTTCAATCAATGTTGATCAAATACGTGTCCCGACTATTATATTGTCATAGTTTTACCACTCACCCCAATCGCAGCCCATGACTTAGCCATTCTACCACTCCCCCTTCCGCAGATTGTTCCTTACGCGCTTCGAAACGGGGGGGCTGGCACAGGTGGACCGAGAAAGCAACAACCGTTCTCTTTTTGGAGATGTCATTTTGGACTGATCAGTTCTGGCTGTTTCCCTTTCCTGGGATGACCATTTGTCCAGGGATAACCTTTCAATCCTACTATTGAAGCACAAGCAAATTAGATATATCGCTATTTAAACATTTCTAGTTACTATGGTAGGTTACTTTGGTTATAGACACTGTATTGTTGGATTGGCGTTGGTGTTAATCCCTGGTTTACTTTTTATCTGTGATGAAGTGAACAACGGAACCTTACTGTGGCGTATAAATTTCCTAATCACTAGAGGGTATAAGCTTGTGCAACATCCATGAGTTATTCCTCCACGGAGCGAGCTAATAGCCAATCAGATATGGGATATACAGACATAAGGATGCCACTGCTGCACAGCATCAGTATCTCCAAGCAGGTGAGGTTGTACTTGTGGTGGCGGGGAAGTCTTGCCTTGACTCAAGCGAGACCCAAACCTTGCTTTATTGGTTCGTGGCCTTTGGTAAACATTCTCTGGCATTCCAGAGACTGTCTGTATACTTGCAAGTGTTGTCTCGATATATCTTTCCCATGTTTACATTAGGTCATTGACAGCGGGGCGGGCCTTACCACCTCTCTTCTTGCAGGTTTCCAAGATTACAGGCAGAAAGCCTTTACCTATTTTTGGGGGGGTGGGTCTTGGATCCCCTGGGCCAACATCTCCTTGGCAAGGAAAAATTCCATTGCTGCTATCAGTGCTCTCCTGTATTAATATATTTTGCTTATATGCACCACTTAAAGAGACTTTAGTATTATATTTGGTTCTGAATATAGAATAATCCTTTTTACAGTTCCTATGTCTATTAGTCAATTAAAGAAAGCAGTTTTACCAGTTTTATAAGAGATTACTTCTATAACAGTCAGCTCCAATTTACAGTTAGAGGATGACTTCATTGCCACCATATTTTTCTTTGTTCTATGAAAAAGAAGTAAGGAGGTCTCTCATATTGAAACTGTGCTGCACCTAGAAGGTAAGGTTCATTAGGACTCACTATAAACAGTTGTTATGCCTATGGTCCTCATGAAATAGTCTTAAACAGGCACAAAACCCCTGGAACTGGAGTTCTCCTGGAATTGGAGTTTCAGATGTTTCTCGGCCGCCATGTGGGTGCTGGGGATCAAACCCGGGTCCTCTGTAAGAGCGGTCGGTGCTCTTAACCGCTAGGCCATTTCTCCAGGCCTTAATGCTGTCTTTTAACCTCTGGGGGCATTGAACAACATGGTTCATTTACATAGGTATAAGAAATACACTCATACTCATATTTTTAAGTAAATTAATAAAAAGAATCAATGTAAGAGATGTGCATTCTAATGGTTTTTATGTATTTTTGAAATTCATAGCATCTCTTCATCACTCATCTGTGTCTTAATTTATGACCAAGTTTCTCTAATGACAAGTTTGAACGCTTTCTCTTACCAACAGTCCAGGTCATCATGACTCCCATGTCTTCCTTCTTTGCTCTCCTGCTAGGAAATTCAACACCACCAAATTTAAGACCAAACTCTGGGGCTGGAGAGATGGCCTAGCGGTTAAGAGTGCCGAATGCTCTTACAGAGCTCTTACAGAGGACCCGGGTTCGATCCCCAGCACCCACATGGCGGCCGAAAACCATCTGAAACTCCAATTCCAGGAGAACTCCAGTTCCAGGGGAATCCGACGCCCTCTTCTGACCTCCGCAGCATTGCACGACACGGGTGCACAAAATTGCATGCAGACAGTACATTCATACACATACAGAAATAAATAAAATGAAAAAAAAAAAGACCAAACTCTGGTAATCAAATTATCTTGGGTAATTGATACCATTTGGATTCTCTTCCTTTGTAAATTTAATGTATTGTTTTTGTGAAAAACTTTTCTTGAAAACATTAAAAAATAATATTGAATAAGTAAATAGACAATGAGTAAAAATAGTGATGGTTTATTCTTTTTTTGTGGGTATTTAATGCTTCTCGATCCAGATAGTTTAGAACTGCAGGGTTAGCCAAATAACTTACTGTTGGAAAGAAGAATGAGTTAAACTCCTCTCCTGAAGAGATTAAGGAGAATCAGAGAAGTTAGAAAGAAGGTATTTCGGAAGGAAGGAAAAAGGAGAAGATTTAAAGAGAGAGGAAAGGTGCATACAAACAAGGAATACACAGTCTGGACAAATATGGTGTCTGGTAATAATTGCTCAGAACGTCAGGAAGCAGACCCAGAAACTGACAGTGTTATGCACTCTCCAGCTGTATTTCTCCATGTTCTGTCCCTGAATTGTACCTTTAAGTGGACTGTACATCTGGATGCCTCTAGGGCCTTCAAGAGCATCAGACTGGAAAACATAAACTTACCACTAGCCCCTTAGGTTCCCCTTATGTTGTCTGAGCACTGTGCTTATCTTTAAGGCTTCTCCAAAGGTAAAATGAGCAGCATATTCACATGTAACTCCCAACTTTACATAATCTTTGTCCATTTTCCTGAGAACTCTCTTGTCCTGTTAAGCTGGACCCCAGGGAGGCCTGAGGACTCAGCTCTGCAGATCCGATCATATCTTGACTTGAGCCACAGGGCAAAGGTCTCCAGGGAGGGAAGGAGACCATTGATTCATTCCCCCCGGGTCTGTATCTCATTCCTCAGTGCTTGCCTCACACAGGCTAGCATGTTTGCTGACGCTTTGGCCACAGTCTAGTTCCTCTCCCTTGATGTGTAGTCACAAAGGACATCTCAGCTTCTCTTATTGTTGCTAATTGCTCTAGGGCAATTAGTGCTCAGCCATAGGAGACCTGGCTGTGAGATGACTTCTCTGGAATCCGACCTTGAGGCTCTGAGATCTGTATACAGTTAAGAATGGTGGAAAGAAACTTCAGAGTTATACTCATGAGGAACGAAGAGAGGAGATATTGGGAAGAAAGATATATAAAATCCTCAGTGGGTGTGCAGCTGAACTCAACTCCAGTCGTACAGGTAGCTGTGGCACTGTGAGGATGCTTCAGACCAGCTCAGACTGAGACAAGGAGCAGTGAGATCTAATCTCAGTGGGTGCGGGAGGTGGGGGGACTGAAGAAATGGGTGACTAATCAATTCAGTAAAGCACCAGAGAAAGAATTACCATGCTATTTTTATTCTCTTGTCTTCAACTCACCCTTTTCAATGGCAATTTGCCATGCCATTCTATTTTTCTTAACTGCAGGAAATAAGAAATGCAAACCTAGGTGATTTTTAATTTTCTTAATCCTCAATGACTCAACTAGAAAAGTTCTGAGAAGTGACACCACGTCAGAGGAGACCATTAGTCAAAGGCTACGTTTTCCATATGCAGAGAAACATCCTTCAACCTAATATTTGCCACCGACAACTGCATTCCCCTATCACAAGGACTTTAAATTTATCATCTCTGCTTTCTCTAATTAGACCTTTGGAGACCTAAACAAATAACACAGTCAATTGGAACTTGGAGTAGAAGCTGACTCTCAAAGGGTGCTATTGTATTTTCTGTCAAGATTTGCTCATTACCCTCAGTAAAAAAGATCTTCCTTCTGCTTGCAGTGTCTGTATTGGCACAGACTACATGACAGAAATACACTTGGCTGAAGTATAAGTAATTGTTCCCATAACAGATCTAATAGAAATTTAGTTTTAAAAAGAGATTTACTGATACAGTTTCTAATAGTTATACTTTACAATTAAATTACAAAGCGATTTCAAATCAGGATTTGGTGTTCTATTTGGGGCAAAGCACCTTCCCTCTCATTATGTCAGTGTGTCTATCTACAGAGGACTGGGGAAGAGGGAGAGGCTGTCAGAGAGGCTGTTCTATGTGCAAGATAAAAGTTTGTTTTGTGGACGAAGTGCATTAAACAAACACGAAAGCCACTCAGAATTCCAGTGTATAACAAAATAAATCATATGGTTTCCTCAAATATAGCATAGAATGTCACAGGTATTCTCAAACTGAGAATACATTCAGATTCCCTGTGGTATTTAAATCAAGGTTACTAGGCATTCTTAAAGGAGATTTTGCTTTAATCATTCAGAAAATGGAGCCCACACCTGAGAAGTTTTAACAACTATCCAGGCAACTGAGAAGCAAGTGACTCAGACCTTCTGGGGCAGAGACAGAACAGTATGGTCAGGAATCCGCTTTTCCTTCCCCAACTGCTTGTTACTCTCCTAGGACCATGGATAATGGCATTCGGTAGCCATGAGTCTCAAGCTTATAGTACCTGTGCATCTTAGATTAAAAGCAGTTTTCTTTAAAAGTTTGTATTAACAAGTGTAAAAGATGTTCTTTATAAGACACAAATGATTCT
This sequence comes from Rhizomys pruinosus, assembly GCA_009823505.1. Classification (NCBI taxonomy): domain Eukaryota; kingdom Metazoa; phylum Chordata; class Mammalia; order Rodentia; family Spalacidae; genus Rhizomys; species Rhizomys pruinosus. The sequence continues at coordinate 804,142 of VZQC01009175.1, read as the reverse complement.
TTAAATGCTTGTTAATTTAATTCTATGCCTCTATAGCTAGATAAACAGAGTTCACCGGAAATAAGTGGGTGCATAATATGAATGAATAGGCTCTGGAAATTTTAAGTGAGAAAGGTCAGTCAGAACCCTGAGCCACATTTTCTTGGAAAGGTCAAGGTGGAAATGAAATAAAGAACTAATGTGGGGTTTTTCCACTGTTGTTTATTCTAGGTAGTGTTTGCATCAGTAATGTTCCAGCTCATGACTGCTTTGATTATTTCTCTGTAGGAGTTACAATTTTTAGTAAAAGTGCTCCCTAACATGATAAGCAGTATAAAATATAGGGTTTTATTTCCAGGTAATTTTTTATTGGTATATTCTAAAAAATAGCAATAGCCATATGTCCCCCAGAATTAATTATGCTCAAGGGTACATAAATATTTTCCACCTCTGATTAAATAGCTTTTCCACTATTCCTTTCTTTAACCATCAGCAAAATGAAGTAGGCCACAGCTCTCTATAGCTTTGACAGATATTTAAAGTGAAAGACACAATCACACTAACCTTCCCCCTTTTGCCTACACAAAGTGTTCAGACTTCTTACTGTATAGTCACTGTCATCTGGCTTAGCAGGTGATTAACAGCTTTCTTCCTTTTTCTTTGCCAGCCTTAACATTAATTGAACAAAATCAAGAGTAGGAAATTCTCATGGAATTGAACTTGGCAGAAAATGGGTGGCTATAGATACACTCATAGCACACTTGGAAAGAATTTAAGAAGCCACTGTGATAGTTCTAACCTCAGGAAGTTCTGCAAAACTGTCAACTGGTGTTTGTAAACTGTGCAGCTTGAAATAGAAAAAACATGTATTTCCCTGTCAGGAGGATGCAAGGCTTGGCTGAAAGTCTTCTGGGTGTATCCATCTCACTGATATTAAAAATGAGCTATTGATTTTCCTCACAACATACTCTCCACTGAGGAACACTAGCAGAGGTGCACTCCCAGCAGAAGTAGGCCAAGGTTATTATACTGTGAAAATGAAATGCTGGAAAAGTTTTGACAACATGTTGAACTAATTATAAAGCATCGTACAGAACACACAGAAAGTTTCCAAAATGGGAAACATTTCAAGTTTTCTGTCCCACATCTCATCTCAGGTTATTCTGTTATCAAATACCATGCTGGATCTACCTGATAACTATTAATACTTTGTTCTCTGCCCATGGATTGCATCTTTTAAAGCATGGTTTCCAGAAAAATCACTGAAGATGGTTTCATCTTTTAGAACCATGGATTATTACTCATTAAAAGAAAGCAGTATGCCTGAACTGAATTGGAAAATTATGTATGAAATGCACAAAGCATCAATAAAGAAATGTTAATAAAAAAAATTGAATTCACAGAACACTAAAGACAGCCCTGTGATCTACCACAAGAAAAAAAAAAAAAAAAAAAAAAAAAAAAAAAAAAAAACAAAAAAATAGAAAAAAAAAAAAAAAAAAAAGAAAGCAGTATCATTGTGTAAGGAATAAAAACAAATAGGAAGAAACTCTTGGTCTAAAAATATCACAACAAAAATCTAGACATTATCTTTCTCTGTATTCTAACCAGGAAACAAAGTCTCATGTACCTTATGAACCAATTAAAACTGAAAGACCTCAATTACTCAAATAGCATGTTGTACCTGGGAAAGAAATAAAAGCTAGATATATGCTAAAGAAGTAAATATTGTTCTACTTTTGATTTCTTGGGTCACCTGTTCACAGTCTCTCTATATTATGAATTGCTGCGGGTTTACTGGCCCAGCATGAAATAGATCAAACAACTTCTAGACAATGGTGGCCTGCATTCAAGTTCTGGGAAAAACTACAACACAGACCAGTTTTTCCCTCAGGGCTAGCTTGTAGGATCGATTAATGAAATCAGAATACTTGAAAGTTGTGATTTATGTGGATACATTTTGCATATAAAATTATTTTTATAGATGGTTTACTCCAAAATCACTAGCTGTACAACCAAATTTATTTAATCCATTGGCAATTGCTCTTATTCTTTGGTCTTGGTAGTCATAAATGAAGACGTTACAATAAGGTGGACAAAAGCATCAAGTGTGCTTTCCTACTGCTGACTTTGAATCCTGGGTTATTCGATGTGCTGTCCCTTTTTTGTTGTCATGATATAATACTTCAGAAAATCAACTTGAAGTAGGAAAAGTTAATTTTTGCCACAATTTCCGAGGTCACTCCTTGTTTACTCCATTGTTTCTGAGTGTATCAGTTACTTTTTCATTGCACTGACAAATACTGGACAAAAGCAACTTAGGCACAGAAGGGTTTATATTTACTCAACATGTGGGATCCAGTCCATTGTGCTGGTGAAGACAGCTCACCAGGAACATGAGGTGATGCTATCCACAGGCAAGGAACAGAGAAAGATGAATTCTGATAGTGTGTCTGCTTTGTCCTTTCTACTCAGTCCAGGACCTCAGCCCATAGATCCGTGCCACCTACAGTCAGAGAAGGTCTTCACACCTTTGTTAATACTCTATGGAAATGCCCTCAGAGACACATGGGATGTTTTCCAAATCGCATCAAGTTGCCAATCAGAATTAATCATCACAGTAGGCTGTGGTGCAATAGGACAACGTGGCTGCAATGTGGTATAAGGTGGATGATGACCTGATAAGAGCCAGGAAGGAGAAAGGGGAAGGGAGGGAGAAAGGGAAGAAGTGCCTGAAGGAAAGAAAGAGGGAGGGAAAGAAGGAGAGAGGGAGAGGGAGAGAGAGAATCACTTAAATCCTTCTGTCTCACAAGTGACTTGCCTCCTCTGCAGTGCATATGACTATGAAGTCATCCGTGGACTCCACGTGGCCAGTGCTCTCATCTTCGGTTTTCAGTCTTGGCTCCTCACCTCTGAAAACTGCTTCATTGCAGACCACACCTTTAATACATGCACCTCTGTGAGAAAGTTCAGTTAATTAGCTGTGATATCAAATTATTATTTTAACTAACTGTGCCTCAGTGTTACCATCTGTAAAGTAAGCCTCCTGATAACCTTGTTGTGAGGAATAAATTCTGATCAGTTTAGTCAGCACATATAAAGACTTTACAAAATGAAATTAAGCCTTCATTATACAAATAGTAGCTACTTTATTTATTTATTTATTTATTTATTTATTTATTTGAGACGAAGTCTCATGAGTCCAGACTGGCATCAAACTCCCTATGTGACCGAGGATGACCTAGAACTCCCAATTCTCTTCCCTCTACTTCCTGAATGCTAGAATTGCAGGTTTGTGTTGCCATGTATTACTAGGAATCAAACCCAGAGCCTGATGCAGTGGAGACAGGAACTCTATCACTGAGCCACACTCTCAGTTCCTCCTGATGGATGAGAGGCAGGTACTCTACCACTGAGCTACACTCTCCATTCCTCCTGATGGATGAGAGGTAGGTACTCTACCAACTAAGGTACATTCTTAGGCCCTCCTGGTTTACTTTTAACCCAGAAAAACAATTTTATTTTTCTAAGTAAAAATCATCATAAAAATAAGCATCTTAGATGAAGGACAGGCTCAAGGGCAATATATTAATTTATTACTCGTAGCCTGATTTTTAATCAGTTCCGTTTTTCAGTCACCATTTTATCAGCCTTGAAGTCTATGAGTTTGAGGTAAGAACTTTGACATAATTTTGTGTATTTCAGAATGAGCACCTACACGGCTATCCTTGTGAGGTCATTTGGATCAAGGGTTTAACACTTTTCATTTTATAGAGAGTTCTTATGCTCTCTCAGATGTTATCTTTGCTGCTGCCTCCTGATTGAGCAGTTTAGTCAGTTACCCAAGGCTCCTCCTGACCCTCCACCCTCCAGGTCAAGTCTGTCAGCCCTTATGGCTCTGTTTTTGACTAATTTACTCTCTGGAATCTAAGGGGCCAGTGACAGCACCTTCCGACTTCAGCCAGGTGTGGTTCTGTGTTCTTTAGATAGGCTGGGCTTTTGACATTACTGTGTATTTCTGGAGTAATTTCTACCTTAGCTCCTTATGGGTTACGTCTTTCTAAGCTCTTCCATTGTAGATAACTTTCTACCACATCACCATGTTTATTTCTGCTATGTTTGTGTCCCTTCCGAAATGTATCTGGTGAAGTGTTAACCTTCAGTGTAAGAGCATTTGAATGGGAGGCCTTTGCGAGATCATGAGGAGAACTCCATGATGTAACTAGTGTCCTTATACTAGTAGACCAAAGAGCATCCTCTCCCATCCTCTCTCTCTCCTCTCTCTCTCTCTCTTTGATATAAGATGGTTCTCTGCAAGCCAAGAAGAGAGGACTCATGCCAAACTGAACTGAACCCTGCTAAAACCTTGAACTTGGATTCCTAGCTTTCAGAAATCAATTTTCTCAATTAAACTATCCAATTTACAGCACATTTTAGTAATGGCCCAAGCTAACACAATTTGCTACACAGCCTGTCTCACCATCTGGATTTATCTTGTTTATTTGTGTAATTAATTCCATAAGGGTTAGGGCTTTGTCTTCAGTCACTGGAGCACTGACCAGCACATGAGGTAGATTCTAGTAGCTTTTGCTACATGATTAGTGAGGCACAGTTGAGATAGTTTTTCCAGATGGGATATTTTTCCTTTAAGAAATCCTTAAGGTGGATTTAAATGCTCAAGTTTTAGTAGAAATTCAGCAGATTGAATCACAGATGCTACTCAATCTCATTAAAAAAAAATAATAAAGATGGAAACTTTCTCAGAGAACTAGTTGCATATTCTTTCTTTTCAAAATAAAACTACTTTATTATAATTAACACACAAATACAAACGTCTTATAGATAATTCAAGGAAGCTATTTAAACACTTGCCCAGTCCTAAACTCTGTACATTTCAGTGAGCTCCTCTACAGTCAGAACAGACATTCTGAAGCCAGGGGCTTCACGTAGAGTTGTCTGCTTTCACTATCATTTACATATTTATTCACTCATTCACCAGGAATAAAAAAAAAAAAAAAAAAAAAAAAAAAAAAACAGGGCAGAGTTGAAAAGACTCCTGTCGTTTGCCTCATGGTCTGATCTGAGTCATTTCTGATCTCCTATGTAAATGTTATAATCTTCTAGGACTCCCAGCTGTGTGGTAAGATCCAGTTTGAATTAGGGGCTAGTTCTCAGCTAGCACCCCTCAGGACACCATGTGGGAGTTATGGGGCTCCTCTGACTCCTGCCCCAAGAGGAAGCAAGCAATGTGGCCCAGCCACATGATGCTAGGGGGAACAGCAGTATACAGTGGTGCGAAACTGAGGGTCTGTGATTGGTTCTGGGAGCAGACATCATTTTGCTTATAAAAGTGAGTTACAGCAGGCAATAAATCAAAATCTCCATTACCATCAATTACACAGAATTCCCGGTCATTACACAGAATTCCCGGTCATTATTTTGAGTGCATACAGGCCCAAGCAGGCCTGGATTTCCAGTGTCGGTGGCTAGTGGGTTGGACAGAGGTCTATTGGATCACCGCCCCCACCCGGGTAAGTCAGTGTAAGGTTGGACGGTACCCTGGGGCTGGATGGAGACCTATCAGGTCACCAGCTGTGAAGTGAATTGTGAGTGGGTATAGGATGAAGATAGGCCATCAGCCTGAAATTCCTATCCAGAGACCAGAAGTCTTTGGGCAGGTGGGAAAGCAGGGACAGACGGGAAACGTTCCATTTTCACAGGCTAAGGACCTGAGTTGGAAGTACCTCTCAGGTTGGGTTACTAAGGTAACCAACTGGCCTCTGTGCCAAGGGGTCAGTTCCCTACAGTGACTGCAGGTGGTCACAGTGCTCCCCTTCCCTTAACAGGAGTGCACTGTACCTGCTCATAGCAAGAGAGGTTCCCACACACCTATTTACATATACATGTATACACTGTGTAAATGTTATAATCTGCCAGTACTCCACCTATTTACATATACATGTATACACTGTGCAAATGTTATAATCTGCCAGTACTCCACTTGTTTATATGTATATGTAAACACTGTACATAGGATGGAGAACATACTTTTGTTTTCCTTTCTGAGCTTGTGTTATACCACTTAATATCATACTTCACAATATTCTAAAGTTGCCAGACATAGTGGTGCATGCCTTTAATCCCTGCACATAGGAGACAGAGACAAGGAGATCTGTTAAAAATTAAGGCCAACCTGGTCCACTTAGTGAGTTCAGTGTAGAATCTTCATGTGACCCCCCCCCCAATGATTCATGGCTAGAGTATTACAGCAAGAGACCCAATTTGGCAAGATATGAATTTTGAATTTATTCTCGAGTTCAGAGTTAACTAAATAGTTCTGAAGGATAATGAGAATGGATAATCCATCTGTTCATTTGCTTCAAAGACTGGGAATGCAGTCTAAGTGAGGAAGATGGAATCAAAGACACCTTTGGAGAAGAGAAGAAAATTTTCAAAAAAGCCCAAAGGCACCCATTTTACTTAGACGTATGGTTCCCAGATGGATCGTCCATTCCTAGTTCCTGTTGATCACAGACTGGATTCAGCAAGTAGTCTTAGCAACAAGCCTGAACAGTGAACATTGCCAGAGGAGGCAGGTGGGGGGGTGGGACGGTGGGGGGTATGGGACGGATGGGTGAGCATGCGGACTGTTGGGGGGACATCCTATCTGTGGCTTTGCTCATCTTTGGCCTCTCTGACAGCAGTCATCATGTCAAAGTGGAATAGGACGACATGGTTCCAAGAGTTATTATCCCCAATACTTTCTGGAATGGTGTGGGTTTAATTAATGTTATCTTATAAAGAATATAGAATGGACTTTGTTTTACATCCAAGCTGCTGTACTGGGCTATAGACATCACAACTACAGTCCATAATTTTCATCTTCTCTAGGATTCTTGCCCTCAGGATGAGCAACAAATACTGTTTAATGAATCAGATGACAATGGCATTCTGACACACATGATAATTAATACTGTTCATGTAATTCTTTATAGCATATACCAAATTTTCCCAGCAACTCGATAATGAGAGAAAAACTTGGGTCATAGGGAAAGAGCTCAGTCCTGTATTTTGCTTAACAGACTGAGAAATTCAGCATTTCAACAGCAGGCTCGTGGAGCACTCAGCAAGTGCAAATGATTTCACTTTTAGTTTTGTCCTGTCTGTTCTAGAACCCCAGAAAAAAGAAAAGAAGAGTTCATAATGGCACCACCAACACTATGGACCCCTTATTCCCCAGCTTCACTCAGTCCCTCCACCCCTGGGAACCTGGGCCAGGCTACCCTGAAGAACCAGCAGCGGAAAGACTGCAACTGGGTGAGGAGGCCCATGTGGATGGGAGCTGTTCCTATGCTGTCTAACCCTAACATGTGCAGGTGACATAGTCATGAGATCCTGAAGCTCACTCATCTTGATGTTCACACATCCCAAAAAGCATTGCTCAAAATATATATTTTTAAAAATTTATTTTAAAAACAAAATAAAACATCTAATAACGGAGTGAAAAGCACTTTGACTCATATCCAAAGAAGAGGATTACATACCTAAGTTCTTTATTTTTTCAATGCTCTATTAGGACCAACCATTTAATAAATGAGAAAATTAAAAATCCAAATCTGAGATTTAATGAGAAATGGGCAGGGAGACCAGGCCTTCATCTTCAGAATTACTTTATTAACTTGCTTGGTCAAGTATAGAACTTCTAACTGACTCTTGGTTAGGGATCTCTTTCCAAATGAAAATAACTTAATGTTAAGCAATAACTTGCTGTTAGCCAAAGTTTCACTACCTATTTTTAAAATGAAACATGGGATTGTCAACTGACATTTCAGTTCTACTAATCTGGAAATATAATATTTCTCCAACAAGGATATCATCTTTTGCCCAATCTTTGTCTTTTTCTGACATTTTGATATGTCTAGAAAACTTTGAATGACCCTGTCTCATCTGTTTTCAAGGGGCTGAGAAGTTTCTTGGGAAGAAATGTCATGAATAGAGAAGAAGGAACCAGGCATGATACAGTTATTAACAGTCTCTCTCACTGAGAGAGAATAAGAAATTTGAGTACTATGTGGTAGATGTCACATTTTCAGCACAGATGGATATCCAGAAAGAGAGGAAAATATAATGAAAGACCAGTTTCATACAAAAATGATGGAAATGCTAGTGTGAAAGCAGGTGATGCCTGGGGACTCAAGACACAGGGAAGAGGAGCATTGGCTTCCATATTTTGAAAATGACACAGTGGGGCAGTGGCAGAGCCTATGGGAAGAGTATGCTGCCCAAAGTTACCTTTGGAAGCTAATGGCAGCAAAAGCACATTTCTTTTTTTTTTTTTTTTTTTTTTTTTGGTCTTTTTGAGACAGGGTCTTCCTGTGGCCCCAGCTGTCCTGGAACTGACTCTGTAGACCAGGCTGTTTTTTTTAATTGGCACTAGCACCCACAGATGAGGGATCCATTCTTCGTTATTTTTCCTGGACTGTGTTACTTCACTCAGCATGATGTCCTCTAGCTTCAAGCCATTTTCCTGCAAAGCTCATGATGTCGTCTTTCTTTAAGCTGCCTATAATCTCCATTGTGTAGATGTACCATATTTTCTCTTAACACTCATCACTTGAGGGGCATTTGGGTTGGTTGCAGCTCCTTGCTATTGTGAAAGAGCTGCTGCAATAACTGGCCATGACATGATCTCTGTGTGTGGTGGCTAAGTCTTTAGGTACTGCCCAGGCGTGGTATGCTGGTTAGTGGGTGGCAAGTTCATTTCACACGTCTTCCAGGGGTTCTCCACACTCTTCTCATAGGGGGGACTGTACGACGTTTTACATTCCCACCAGCCGTGGATGAGTGTTCCCCTTTCCCCAAAACTTCTCCAGCACTGGTATCATTTGTTTTCTATTCCTAGCGTCTATTGGAGTAAGATGATTATCTTAAAGTGGTTTGCATTTTGCCCCCATTTTTTATGCGTTGATTTTGAAAACGTTCTTGAGGTGTTTCTCAGCATCTCTAATTCCCACTTGTGAAGTCTCTGTTCAGCTCTTTTGCTCCATTTATTGAGTGGGTCTTGTTTATTTCTTTCTTTGGTTTTTTGAGTATAGTTTATATATTCTGGAAACAATGCTTTGTCAGATGTATCCTGCAGTGAAGGTTTCTCCCACCTCTGTGGGAATTTCTCTTCATTCCTTGATTGTTTCTTTTGATTGTACCGAAGCTCTTTGAGTTTTAATGATGGGCCATTGTCCAATTGTCGACTTAATTCTTGCCCAGCTGCTGTCTGATTTAGGAAGTCTTTTCCTAGCCATGTCTTGTAGTCTGCTTTGCTTGCCAACTTTTTCTTCTATTCACTCATGTTCAGAGGTTTGGCGGTTTCACTGAGGTCTTTGATTCCATCTGGAGTTGACTTTTGTACGGGCGGAGAGGTAGTAGGGGTTTAATTTCATTCTGTACAAGTGGTTGATCCCGTTTTGCCAACCCACCTTGCTGAACGATGCTTGTCTTTGCTCCCATTGGTTTCTTTCGGCCCTTGTCAAATATGAGATGGTGAAATGTATGTGCTCAGGTTTGGATCTTCAGTTTTGTTCCATTGGTCAACAGGTCTGTTTTTGTGCCAGTACCAGGCTGTTTTTATGACTATAGCCCTGTAGTATAGTTTGAAGTCTGGTATAGAGATCCCCCCTGTGTAGCTCTTTTCACTCAGGGTTGTTTTGGCTATTTGGGGTCTTTTGTTTTTCCAAATGAATTTAAGCACTTTTTTTTCCAAGACTGTGAAGAAACTGTCTCCTGCTCTTCCTTCCGCTGGCCTCAGGAGATCTCAGATCCACAATAGCACATTTCAAAGGTAGCATAGTTGTCCACAAGAACAGACACCCCTTGGATTTCCTACAAAGACTTGTTGAACATTTTAGAGGCTGGGTAAAAGTGGGTACCAGATCCAGTGAAATTTATTTATATAACATCATTTATTATAAAAATAATTAAATTGTTATGAAGACTAACATAAAGATAAATTGAAAATGAATAATGTCATCTGTACTCACAGCATAGAGATGTCCTCATATCTCAGATTAAATTTTATTGTGTGTGTTAGCATCTGTCAGTTGAGTCCTCAGGATCACTGAATACTAAGTAGAATGGGGACAAGCATGCCACTCTAACTAAGCAACATGTTCCCATGCACTGATACAGCCAGGTCATTTAATTACAATATGATTGATATAAATGCAATGGATGTAGCTGCCAACATCAGGATAAAAGCAATCCTAATGTCAACCATATCTTGTGGCACCTCTTCCAACTTCTTCCACTAAAACTTTACCAATTAGAGAAGTGAAAATGAAGTGTACAGAATGGAGTAAGCATGAGCTTCCCTCATGGCGTTCCATCCTCGGTGATCTATGAGGAGGTAAACCCAGGTAGTAGCTACTTTCCTGTTGCAGTGAAAAAACTCCATAGCCAAAATTAATTTATGGAAAAGGAGCTGATTTGGGCATATGATTCCAGAGGGAAAAGAGTCTATCAGCATGGGAGGGAGGTGTGGCAGCAAGCAGAAAGCATGGTGGTAGGATGGCAGAAACAGAAAGCTCAGAGGTCACATTTCTGCCCATGAAGCAGGAGGGAGAGGGAGAGAGAGGGGGGAGAGGGAACTAGAAGTGGGGAGAGGCTATGAATGCTCAAAGGCCACCCCTAGTCACAATCTTCCTTCAGCAAAGCTGTGCCCTCAACTGGAGACTAAGTGTTCAAACACTCAAACCTCTCATTGAAACTGCCGTATCAGTCAATAAATTCATTTTTTATTACTATCAAAGGAGAAATGAGGGAATTTGGAGTGTTTCTGGCATATATGTTGTATGTGACTATAAAATGAAGATGCATAGACAGATACAAAATCACATGTTTTAACTTATGTATGCATGTTTTAGCTATGCTTTTGCTTTATTTATATGCATATGTACTTACATGAGTGTTTTAGTTCATAAGCTTTAATTTTAGTATCAGCTTTTCTATGGTAACTACATCTGAATTTTCAGAAATATTTCTATGAAATGTTGCAATTAGGTGTAGAGATTTTTTACCTGTTTTGCTTTTAATAGATGATACTTTTTTGTCCTACATTAACGGGAACATCTTGTCCTACTAATCATTTTTTAAATTAATAAATCTGTCTTGGGACTATTAGCATGCTCAGAAAGGTTATAAGAAGAGATGTAGAGAGCATGTGCTTATTAAAGAAAATTGCCTTAGACATTTAAACATTTTTTTAAAAAATGCTATGTTCTGGGCATTTATACAAGTACAAATGTAAAATAATAATGGGTGAAGTGACACTGGTTAGACATAGGTACATTAGCCACAAACACAAGATGGAATTCCATCCAGAATGTGGGAACCTTTTGTCCAGTTCAATAGGAAAAAGCATTAAGTGAAGGCCCAGTTCTCATCTGATAGATGACATAAAAAGTAGTCTTGATCTAGGGCCCCAAACGAACATTTCCAGCCAAACGTAGAGATGAAGGGACCATTTAAATATGCTGAGTTTTTCATGTTGATTTTCAGGACTCTGTGTTTGGAGGGAAGAGTTGGTAAGGTCTAAGTGTATCTAATATGGAGAGAGCTAGTGTTCACTGAGCCTTAGAAGACAGAAAGAAGGGGATGAGTGGAGAGGCAAAGGCGGAGCTAGCAGATGGCCAGCTGTTGCCACATGTCCATCATCGGAAATGCTTTATACACATTTTACTCTAAATGTAAACGTGAATTTAATAATAACAATTCCATTACTTACTAATTATTGATCTTATCTGATATTTTTATTTTCTGAGGCTTAGTTTTCTAGCTGTTAGATAGCTAATGTATTTTTTAAATTTTGTTTATTTTCATATGTGTTATGAATGTACTGTCTGATGTAGGTTTGTGCACCTGTGTTGTGCAATGCTGCAGAGGTCAACAGAGGGTTTTTTGTTGGGGGGGTCGGATTCCCCTGGCATTGGAGTTAAAGATGATTTTCAGGCCAGTGGGGTGCTGGGAATCGACCTGGGTCCTCTGCCGGGCCGTCAGTGCTCTTACCGCTAGCCATCTCTCCCGCCCTGTAGCTAATGGTTTATAAGCCGTCTTCTGCCGCTTTGCTTCCCCGCCCGCCTGTTTCCCCCCTGGTCTCTCTGTGTCTCTGCCCCTCTCTTTGCTGCCCCCTGCCTTTCCCCCCCCACCCCTAATATGGAGAGAGCTAGTGTTCACTGAGCCTTAGAAGACAGAAAGAAGGGGATGAGTGGAGAGGCAAAGGCGGAGCTAGCAGATGGCCAGCTGTTGCCACATGTCCATCATCGGAAATGCTTTATACACATTTTACTCTAAATGTAAACGTGAATTTAATAATAACAATTCCATTACTTACTAATTATTGATCTTATCTGATATTTTTATTTTCTGAGGCTTAGTTTTCTAGCTGTTAGATAGCTAATGTATTTTTTAAATTTTGTTTATTTTCATATGTGTTATGAATGTACTGTCTGATGTAGGTTTGTGCACCTGTGTTGTGCAATGCTGCAGAGGTCAAAAGAGGGTGTCGGATTCCCCTGGAATTGGAGTTAAAGATGATTTTCAGCCGCCATGTGGGTGCTGGGGATCGAACCTGGGTCCTCTGCAAGGGCAGTCAGTGCTCTTAACTGCTAGGCCATCTCTCCAGCCCTGATAGCTAATGGTTTAAAGAAGTATTATGAAGATTAAACGACAGCATGTCCCCATGGGATCTCTGTGTATTTGAAACATCTTGGATGAAAACTGAATTGAACAAACACTTGACCAGCTAATTTCCATGCACACACATAAAGGTCCAGAAACATATTTCATAGAAACAGAAAAGAAAGAAAGGATAGAGCAAATGAGCAAAGGTAGGAAGGAACTGAAAGAATTAGGTAGTTTAGTTGCAGTAAAAGAAATCAGTACACACTTTGAATTCCAGCACTCAGGAGGCAAAGGCTGGAGAGTCACCACAAATTCAAGAGTACTTGGTTTAAACAGTGAATTCCAGGCCAGCCTGGACCAGAGTAAGACCCTGTTTCAAAAGACAAAAATAAAGATGATGAAGAAGAAGAGGAAGAGGAAGAGAAAGAGAAGAGGAGGAAGGGGAAGAGGAGGAAGTGGAGGAGGCTGATTCTTATGATCTTGGTCTTGGCAGATAAGCTTCTATTGATGAATAAACCAAATAAAATATGAAAACCAATGTGTATCCATTTGCCACATGTTTATAATTCATATAAACAAATGAGGGAAAGGCTGTGCTGGAATCTTGTTACTCTGTGAAGGTCTGCCATGCTAAGAAAATTAATAACTTATTAAAACAATAATTAATAAGTAAAGGCTGTAGGTTAGAACAAAGTTTAACCCTCTCAAGCATAATGCATCCAAGATACCCTCAGGCACTTCAGCAATATCATTTACATATAACTAATTGACACCCAATTATAAATCATTTTGATCTGTTCATTAAACAGGTCTCAAAAGACTGCTAGTAAGCAATGCTTTGACTAGTTTCAATTATTGTATTAATTAAAATTTAGTTGAATAAACAAGCTCAGCTTCAATTAATTAATTAACTAATGTAATAGAAACACACCAGTTGAACAGTACAATTTTGCAATTAAGACTGAAATGCCATATTAGTTTTCTCAGGAAAAATGAGTTATTGAGATATTGATTCAGTTGTATTCATTCTCCAATCTTTTACATTTCTAGTCTGTAGCCTGGACTTACTATTCTTAACTCTGTCAAATCATAATATTGGCATTTTTTTTTAGTGTCCCCATGTAAGCTCCAGGATGAGTTCTTTCAGCAGGCTTGTTTCCAGGAATTTGAACTTCATGGAGACATGTTGTCTGGGATAAATGACTTACAACAGAGAGAAGAAAGGAAGATATCATGAGTTCCTAGTCACAGTTCTAGCTTTCAGACACAAGAAAACTAATGGGAAGAGCTTGACAAATCGCCTGGAATGTTTTGTTCATTTATTTAATTTTCTAATTCTCCTTCATGCTTTGATGATATGCTTGGTTCAGCCATTGCTTTCTTTAGGCGAGTTAGGAATTCCTGGGAAGGATCTAGGGAGTGAGTGAAATTACTGTGAAAATGTTCAATTTCTTCTCACCTTTGAAATGAAGCTTCTCATCTATTATGGTGGCGAGAGCCATGCTGTGCCCTCTTCATAGAGTGCTGGAGTCTTCTGAGCAGTCTCCCACTGGTGTATTTACCAGTCACAGACTGCAGGTGAGGTAGGCCAACTGGATTCTCACACGCAGAGCACTGAGTGGAATGGACAGCTCTGAAGGCAACCCCACCCAGCCAGCAGAACTGGAACCTGCCCTACCACACCATTCCTTCCACACCCTCTGCCCTCTTCATTAGGGTGGTTGCCTCTTATTGCTATGAAGCTCCAGGTTTTGTACTTACTCCAAATGAATTCAGACAGTAGAAGAAATAAAACACTCATTGGATTGTGTTTGGGAATTTTTAAGAGAAGCAGCATATAGGGCAGCTGCTGGGAATCGAAGCCACATAGAGGACAGAACCCTAGTTCCCTTTTCAACTTTTGCTTCCCGCCTCCAGGATTCATCATCATACCTGCCTTACCAAAGGATTCTGAAAAATGTTTGGATAAATACTTTTGCAGAGATTTCCAACCAAGGGATCCCAGAGACATGGCCACCTGCCTCTGCTATCCAGTTCCCCAAGTAAAACAGGAAGACTCTCCAATCTTAATTTTGGGAAGACTAGACAGTTTATTAGGTTTGCCTATGAACTGATGAGTGCAAGATATCACTTACTGTCTGAGCAACAATTCTCGTTTCCCTCGTGGCCACCCAGAGTCCTGGCATTAACTTGGAGCCCTCTGCCCATGGTGACAAAATGGTGAGAGAATGCTATCCTCACATGGCCGGCTTATACATGCCCCATGGCTTCTCCCCCAGCATGGTGCTGGCCACCCCAGAGTTCCACACACTTTCTCACAAGCATTGAGGGAATCTCGCTGGGGGCTCCATTTTGCCCTTAGCCCCTCCCTCTATGAAAGCTGAAGGAGTTACTGCATCTCTGACTCCTCCCTTAGAGAGGCAGGAGCTCTGGAGTGTGAGAAAGCCTTCAACATCAAAAGTCTGTCCCTTTCTGAAGGCTGCACATCTTACAAACACTAATCAATAATTAATACTAAAGTAACTGTAGAAAGAAAATATGGGTCACCAGGATGAGTCAGTGGATAATGGTGTTTGATCCACAAACTGTCCTCTAACCTCCACGTGCATCCCTCTCCCACCACACACACGTTAAAGTAAGTAAACTAATAATAACACAATGACACCTTGTACTTAGGGTCTGAAACACTAGCTTCTTTGTTTAATTTCTTTTGTTCTTAATTTCTGTTGTTTTGATGGGTAGTCTCTCTATGGAAACAATTTACATTACCACAATGTTAATTTCTACTTTTCTTGTAACTAAAATAAAAGCACATTCTAAGGGAATTAAGACTTAGTTGCATTAAAGTCTAAATGTATTATCAGTCTGAAATGGAAGGGGGCTGGGGGGGCACTTGGCTGAACTCTGGAAACACAGAATCTGATATTTCATTAGCATTCCTCAGAAGCTTTGAAAATGTTACCCAGTGTTCAGGCAACAATTCAAGTTTCCTGCTATGCCTAATTTAAAATCTGCCAAAGCCAATGTTTGTTCTGTTTAACTTTGAAAATACACAGTAAGTCAGTTCAACATTGTGATTTTTCAAGACCTTGGCATCTGGGAGTGATGGCTTGGGTAATTGGAAGCAACTCTGCCTCAAAGTACAGCAAGGAAAGACGAGCATGGGATTCAAATGCACTGCCTAAGGCATCAAAGAGATGAGGGACAAAGCTGCCAAGACTGGACAGAGAAAGGGCCACCTTCAAAACCATGTGACGTGGTTTTGCCCTGGAACCTTTTGCTTATCCTGAAAACTTCACAGAATTTTCACCACCTCAGAAGGTCGAGGCTGCACATCAAGTACCATAATCCACCAGTACCTTGGATTCAGATCCTGAAAGTTTGTATCTCAGAAGTAAACAAAGTTGCCAAGCTTCAAACTATCCTCTTCACCCAGAAACATTCTCCTTCTCCACTGTACATGGGTCTAAATAATCCCTGATAACTAGTGTCCCCAGGTACCTGCAGAAGGAAACCAAAGTCTCCCAGAGGAATAACAGATCATTCTATGACAACGTTTACTTCTAGAAATTTCTTCAACCAAAGTACTGTACATAGCCAATGATAACATGGAGTGAAGGAGGGCCAGCAAGAAAGACCAGGTACCAGGGGACCTGTGGAAGGAAGGCCAACAAAGAAGACGAGGTGACAGGGAACATATGTGGGCTCCTTGTGTCACTTGATTTCAGTCACTAAAAAGAAATTAAAATTCACTTTATTTCAAGAGTTATTAATGTGATTCTAGATAAACTCAAGAACATAAATACACTTAGGTCATCGTTTCCCCCCTTGGAGAATTTGCACTGTAGTCAGAGAAAATATGCATTCCATTTTCCACTTTTATTTATTGTTTTCAAGCTAGGATGAAATAGCAAAAATAAAGGCAGTTTCTATCCCCATCTAACATCAATGCAAGTGTGAGAGGTGTTTATCAAAAAGAAATGTTTGTAAAGAGTGTAAAGCAATCTTTCAGTTCTCTGCCAGCATGCAAATACTACTGTAATGGTACATGGAAGTACAGAGAACTGATCAGGGCATGGGAAAGCACTGGAGGAGGAAATGACTGCTGGGAGGGAAGAATAAGACCTTAAGCCATCTTCTAAAACCACATGACTCCTTAGCTTAAAACCCTGAGTGGCTCTATCTCTGCCACAGAATGATGTCTCACTGACAGGCTCATCATGGGCTGAGACAGAATGTATAATCAATTTTCAGACAAATATAGAAATAAATCTGGCCTGGTGGGAACTGAAACCAGGTGAATATCCCATTAGGAGTTCAGCTGGGCATGCAAGAACATGGTCTGCTTTTGTGTTTTCCCAGAAGCCCCATCTTGTTCTGTGTGTCTAACTCTAGGATCTATGAATGACCACAGGCAAGCTCAGCCTAGGACATGCCACCTGTGGTGAAGCGATCCCCCCAAAGAGCCCAGAAATGTGGAGAGTTCATCCAGATAGCCCACCTAATACTCTCTTGACCACTGCTGTCCTCCACCTGCCACTTCCCAGGCCCTGCCCTACTGTGACCCACATTTCTAGGCTGAGCTTGCCTGTGGCCATTCATAGAGGGTTATGTGGTTCTGTAGCCACACCTCATTCCATCTCCACCCAACAGCTTCTGCTCCAGGAACTGGCTCTGTTCCTCTGGGACCCAGGCCTTTGGGTGACAAGTGGAAACTATGTGCTGTCACTATGTGTTCTCAGACTTGCTGTCTTGCTGCCAGAGCTTCATTTACTGGGTTGGGGTGACTTTTCTGCAGTTGAAGAAGCATCAACTCAAGGGTGAAACTGCCTGTTGAAGAAACCTCCTCTCTCTCTCTCTCTCTCTCTCTCTCACTCTCTCTCTCTCCTCTCTACCCCCTCCTCCCCCTACTTTTTAAGCCTAAAATCCGCTGCTTCCGGTGATCCTTATCCCCTTTCTGAATCCTTTAATGCTCTTGTCTTCAACTTTAATGTTTTAGATATTATTACAGAGAACAAGCATTGTATTCAACACGAAGTCACAGCGGGCTTCTTAATTATGATTCAAGGCACATTTGTGCTGTGACTGCTGGTCCCAGCTTATAGCCTGTGCCTTGCTTGATGCCCTTCAGGAATAATGATGTGCGATGTCCCATACCTGACCCAGTCTCATGCCACCAGCAAACATTTGCCACTTTTGCTTGAAATCCGTGGTTTCAAGCATGGTCTGCCCAATGCTCAGTCGCTGTTCCTGACTAAAAGCCTCTGTTCTCTGGAAATAGGCATTACTTTTTCTATCTCACTGCTTCTTTTCGCTAGTTTATTGTTGATTTTGAGACACAGTCTTGCTGTGTACCCAGGCTGGTGTTCAACGTATCACTCTCTTGCCTTAGCCTCACAAGTCCTGGGACCTAGGCCTGTGCTACGAAGCAGCGTCCTGTTGCTTCTTTGCGTGTCTGTCACTAGTGATATTTCGTTAAAGGTTAATTATTGAATTCAACCAAAATTTATTGAGTACTTACCAACAGAAGAAAATGTCTACCTATTTAGACTTTGTAGGCTCATTACCCTGAGTCTAGGAATAGCCCAGGAATAGAGAGCATGTCTTAATTAGTTCATGTTCTCAGACACAAAATAAATGCCAGTGGAAATCAGAACACAACACTGAAATATATGAAGGAGAGCAGTCATGAGGTAGCATGGATTGTTTTGGGTTATTTTTTATGTTTAGGTTTATTAATTTATTTTTGATGTGCAGTTTTTTTCTAATTAGATATAATGTCTGCTTCATAAGATGGAGCCCATACCTGATGTAAATATCAGGCCTAGCAACATGTTGCTAGATAGGCCATAGGGCCAGTACTATCATTTTGCTGAATAGATATAGGGTTAAAGTGACTTCTAATGACTTTTTTTTTATTAAGTCATCATGTTTTGGTTGTTTTAATTATCAGGTTATAAACAGAAAGAAAGTTCCAACTCTCAGTGGTACAGTTCACATAAGAAAGGTGGGCTCAGTGCTCCCTTCATTTACACATTTTTTTTCAGTCTTTTTTTCCAGTTCTTTTGTTGTTGTTCTCTCCAAATTGTATTGCATATATATATATATTTGTGTATATATATTTTATGTATGTATATATGTATGTACATACAAATCTATAAATGCATTACATATATTATACATACATACACATATCACCTGAATTGGAGGATTTTTCCTTTTTTTTTTGCTAAAAGATGTCATGTTTTCCTTAAGGAAGTGTTTGAAGGTTCCTCCTTGGCAACCCCAAACAACCATCAATCTTGCCTTTGTGTTCCACACTGGGGTCTTTCCCTCCCATGGTCCCCCAAATGACATCCAGTAAGGACATGTCCTGTCTTGCTCTTCCTGTACTGGCCTCCATGATACAGCCTGGGTAGTCCAACAATGGCAGTCTATACTCTGAAGAAGCTGAAATCCCAGTAGCTCCTCAGTCCACAAGCTGGATATCTCAGTAGTCCCCATCTGTCATTGAAGATTTGGAGAGACATGAGTCTTCAGCCCATATTGGAGGGTTAAAAAGCTGTGTCTCTTGTGTTTGAAGAATGGCAAAAGCAGTGGCAGCCACAGAGTAGATGAACTTGCCAGTAAGAATTGAAGACAGGCAAAGCAACAGTGCTTTCTTTTTTTTTTTCTTTTTGTCTTTTTACTAAGATCTCAAGTTTTATATCTGAAGTACAATTTCTCAGGCCTTACTGATTATTTCTGGTTTTACTTTCCTTTTGGATGCTTAAGGCCACACAGTTAGCCCAGATTAACCAAGGTTTTTGTTTTCTTTTTTTTTTTAAACAATTTTTTATTTTTTATTTTTTATTTTTGTATGAATGTACTGTCTGCCTGTAGGTTTGTGGGCCCGTGTCGTAAAATGCTGTGGAGGTCAGAAGAGGGTCTCGGATTCCCCTGGAACTGGAGTTCTCCTGGAATTGGAGTTACAGACGGTTCTTAGCCTCCATGTGGGTGCTGGGGATCGAACCCTGGTCCTCTGCAAGAGCAGTCTGTGCTCTTAACTGCTAGGCCATCTCTCCAGCCCAGTTTTTGTTTTCTTAAGGTCAGTTGAAGATCTGGTCTTCAGGGCTCACTCGGGTTTTTTTGGGGGGGTTGGGGGGGATGGGAGCCCTTGGCTCCTTTTGGCTTTTCATTTACCAGTTCCATCTACCCGAGGACAAAATCATGTCCTGCTAGACCAGGCTTCCTTTTTTAAATCATTAGCGGACT
Source organism: Rhizomys pruinosus (assembly GCA_009823505.1). Taxonomy (NCBI): domain Eukaryota; kingdom Metazoa; phylum Chordata; class Mammalia; order Rodentia; family Spalacidae; genus Rhizomys; species Rhizomys pruinosus. The sequence goes on along the minus strand of VZQC01009175.1, from coordinate 784,237 downwards.
TTCCTCTTTATAGACTGGACACTGGCTGAAGTCCCGTTAGTGGGTCTCCAAGACCTCCCTACACAGGAAGACTAGTTGACTCACATTTGCAGGACATTTCAAGAGATGCCCCCATGTATAGTCCCCTGGGACTTAGCTGACGTAATTGTTATACCCACAGATGAATCCATCTCTTAACTCTTCTCAGAGAAGCTTCATTACGCAGAGGAGGTGATTATCAGAGAAAACCATAACTGGCCCACGAACAGGTAATAAGAGGCTACAGAGTGATTATACTTGAGTGGGGCACCCGTATCAAGTTTTTACCTCCCAAAGCTCAGCAATCATTGGAGAAGGGGCAGAAAAATTATAAGAACCAGAGGTGGTGGATGACCACAAGGGAACAGATTTCCAGAGAGCTGATGACTTATTTATATGAACGTCCAGCAATGCTGACAGTATGCACAAGTCCTACATAAGCTCAAATCAAGCAAAACCCTAACATAGACATGGTGAAGTAAGTATTTCCAGAGGGACTATGGGAAACCAATGGTTTCTGGGAGCCAGAAAGTCAGTCTCTTTTAAGTATTTGGGCCTTGGTAGATTAACCAGGCTCTAGTGGATGGACTAACACTAAAGGACATCTGGGGACACAAATTAGACACTCTATAGGCATATATATATATATATGAGACAGAGAGAGGAAAGCTCCCTACTTTCTACTTGTTAAGATCATGGCCAATATGTGTAAATACAATGTCTCTATCAGGAATGGCAAAGGTAACCATCAAAGACCATTTTAGGGTTTTAGTATCTTGAGTTGATATATGAGGAATCCATATTAACGCACTTTACTAACAAGTCTCTGCTATTTATTTATTTACCTTCCTGCACATTATCTAATTCTCGGTGTCCCTTTCCTTTATCTTCTTCCTTTGTTGCTGGGTAATTGGGGTTGTCCTTTCTGGGTTCTTAGTCTCACAGATAAAAGAATTTTGAAATGGACTCAGAAGGAAACTCCCCCGGCCCATTTTATTGGACTTTGAGAGAAAGCAAGGTGGGCAAGTGGTGACTCTGAGCGGCCACAGGGAATAGTGAGAGGGATAGGAGAGAAAGCCTTGCTTCTTAGGAGGGAGGCTTCTCATAACGAATGGGAATGCTGGAGTGTTGAGGGCAAAAGGCTTAGGATTTTGGCTGTTATCAGACAGGGAAATAAAAAGGGGACATGGGAAGTTGTTTAGGTTTTTGGACAGGTCTAGCAGAGATCTGTAAGCAGCTGCAATGCTAACTGTACTGGAATTCTTGCTTCCCAGCTGAGGAGAAGCTTCAATTAGACTGTGGGGTGACTCCTTTTCCTGTCTGATGTCCCTACTTAAAACCAGTTTACTTTTTTTTTTACTCTATGAGACTAAGAACCGGCTTCAAAAGGGGATCTATGTTCTGAGGTAACAGCACCTCCAGTGAGGTGACATAGACAGGTGAAACTCCTGCAGGTAAATGATGCACTGTCCAGCTTGAACGAAGACCTAGGGTGGGAAGAATTGTGAATGAATTTTAGGAGCAGCTTGCCGATCCTCACTAAGACACACCATGCCCATCTCAGGAAGAAGCAAGCTTAGTTCTCTGTATCCTTGTGTTCTGTACTTGCAGATTCAATGACATGCCCGAAATACTGCTTTGTGTTTGTATTAAACTAGGTACCATTTTTTTCTAGTTAGTGTTACCTAAACAGTAGCATTTAACAACTCTGTGCATATTTACATTGTAGTGGTTATTATTAGAAACCTGGAGATGACAACATTTGCGGGAGGGTATGTCCAGGTCACACACAAATACTGTGTTGTTGTTTCATGAAAGGGACTTGAACTTCCACAGATTTTGTTATTCACAAGTATCCTGGAACTAATGATATCTCCCTACCTCCCAAGAGAGTACTGCATATAGCAGAAGCTAACTTATATAATGTATAGAGTGTAAGAGACCTTTAATGTTGTGCTGAGAAACAGATGAGTTGTCTTGTTTTTGTTTTTGCTAATGAGACATTTCATACCCAGTTAAGCTGTAAAGAATCTTATCAGTTGTGATTCAATCATTCATTTAATTAACAACTGCTTATTGTATGAGGTAAAGACTTCATTATTCAAACCATGAACATAAGGTTGCAGGATAGAGAAAACCAATACATAAAGTCAACAAATAAATGTCATGTTGAGATAATCATTGCCAAGGAAGCAAATCAAAGTGATATCAGTGGATAATGGGGTCCAGTGGACACCTGCCAAGATTCCCAGGTTCTTCTGTCCTGGAACAAAGAATTGAGAAGGACCATGGAACTATAGCAGAAACAGAGACTATTGAAAAATACTAGACTCCTGCCAGGTGTGGTGAAGCACACCTTTAATCCCAGCACTCGGGAGGCAGAGGGAGGCAGATCTATGTGAGTTCAAGCCCAGCCTGGTCTACACAGAGAGTTCCAGGCTATCTGGGGCTATGAGGAGACCCTGCCTGAAAATGACCAAAAAAAATTATTTCACTTCCAAGGAAACAGATGAACACAGAAAATAACTTAGAAACTCTCAGAAGCAATGCTTTAGAAAGGATTGGGGATTTTAGATCATATGGGATGCTTCTCTCTCTCTCTCTTTCTCTCTCTGTGGGTGGTTTATGTGTTTGTGTATGTGAAGTGTGTAGTTTGTGTATGGTGTGTGTGCATGTGTGGTTTGCATGTGTTTTGTGTTTGCATGTGTGTGGTTTGCATGTGTTTATATACCGTGGTGTTTGTGAGTGTGTGTATGTGTGTGGTTTGTGAATGTGTTTATGTGGTATGTGTGTGAATTTTTGGCATGGTGTGTATATGTGTTTATATTGTGTGGTTTATTTATGTGTGTGTTTATGTGGTGGGAGATTCTGTCTCTGTCTCTGTCTCTCTCTGTCTCTCTCTGTCTCTGTCTCTCTCTGTCTCTCTCTGTCTCTGTCTCTCTCTCTCTCTCTCTTGAGCTTCAGATAGTACAGAGTGCCTTGCCACATTCCAGCAACCCCGTCCAGTTCCCAGTTCTAGTCTTTAGTTGGCCTTAGCCAAGAAGTTTCAACTTTCCTTCTTGCCAACTTATTCTCTCATGTGTGTATGCTAATTTTACAGCTGTACAATATTCTCCACTTGACTCTCCCTCATCAAGGGTACTACCTGGAAGAAGACAGATAAGCAAATAGACATGTGCCAAATAGCTATCAAACTGGGAAAAATAAAGTATGCACACCTTGGCGGGAGCAGAAGGGGGCTGACAGCGTGCATGATTTGAAAGTACTTGGAGAATATTAGTGGCATTGGAGGTCACCAGAGTGGGGAGGAAACTGCAGCATTTGGAGGGATAGCAGAGGTGGGGGTAGGTTGACAGGTGTCTACCTAACAGTGTGGAGGGTGTGAGAATGAAGCCACTATACTTGCCATGCATGTGTAGACAATCGAGTTTTCCCCAGAGGAAGTCAGGCAGTTTGGGGGAATTGGGAAACCACAGGGAGCAATAATAAGGAACAAGCAGATTCAATGATGCCTATCTTACTAGATTTTCATATGAAAACATTTGTCCATGGGAAGCTGACCACTGTGAATTCAGCCAACGTACAGGAAGAGGCAAGAACACATACCGCTACATTCAGATGCTGCCACACAACTGTTAAGGCATCCAAAGAAATGAGGGATCTAATGATGCATCAGCTCTTTCAGTGAAGAAATGCAGCCTCAACATTGCCAGTGACATGGGTGGCACTTCTAAATGTCAGTGCTGGATTTTCCCCCTGGAAGAATGATGCATTATTGAAAAGCGTTCAGCTTCATTCTTTACTTGCACACATACTTTTTCATAGCATTTAATGCATAGGAGCTTGGACCCTTCACCAAATATTATGTAGAGAAAATGTTCTCAACATTTTAGGAGTCAAATCAGCAAGACAGATGATTGAATATTTACATAATTAGAAAGCATGGTCAGAATTTCAACAAATCATTATAGACACTGTCTCCAGGGCAAGCTCTAAGCTTCCACCTAGTTCCAAATTAATGCAAAGGGAAGAATGGCACCAAGTTACATACCAAACATGAGCTCTGGATAATTACTCTGATCCCAGTCAATAAGCTGGGCAATTTTAAATGAGAGCGAAACTGCATTTTGCAGGTATTCAAGCCTATCATTTGGTTAACATTTACAAACAAAAATGACTTCTTACAGCTCTCTGTTGAGGCATGAAGTATTTTATTATTTTTCTAGTTAGAGGCAGAAAAAGTTTCAAGAGTCACTTTAAAGATTTTTTTAAATGATTTCTCAAAAAAATCAGGGCAAAGCAAGAAATGGAGCTTGGTTCTGTGCTCTGGTTGAGCGGACCGTCCTCGGGTCCAGTCTCCTGGAAGCTTGAGTTCCAGCCGCAAGAGGAGACTGACAAATCTGATCTAAATTGCCGTTTTTCAAAAGCACGCTGCAAGTGTGGTAGAAAAGCCATTGCCAGCCTCTTACCGCCACACTTCTGTGAATAGAGCATTTCCTCACTAAGGTTTGTTTAGATTCATGGACAGGATTTGGGTTTCAGCTCTGAAATTGGTCTGTGGCCAGCTAAAAAGGGTGCTAGAGGAGCAGTACAGATCGTTTAAAAATTGATGGAAATTTAGTGCATATTCTACGATACATCTCGATCAGATCAGACTGAGACCTTCTCCCCTATCTGCACCCCTGTACTTCCCCCGCCAAATTTCATGTACTTTGTCATAAACGTCAATGCCTATTAAGTCATTTGTGTCCCCAGATGTCCCTCTGTGTGAGTCCGTCCACTGGAGCCCGGTCAGCCGGCCTAGCGTCACTCCCTTAAACAAGACCAACTCTCCCTCACCTGGCAGTAATCAGCTGCCAGCAGTTCCTCAGCGCTGTTTGGGGGCTTCTTACCCACTTCCCCATGCTTTGCTGGGTTCTGTCTGATTTGAGCTCGCATGGGTCTTATGCATGCTGTCACAATTGTTGTAATAGAGAACATTTTGGAGACATAGAAAAAGAAACCAAGAAGAACAACCTTTAAATTCTGTTCTTGCCTAAGTGTCTCTTGAATAAGCTTCTTTTCTATCTGAGTGTATTCCCCTGAGGGCAAATGATCTCATACAGTGATCACCACGCTGTTCCATGTAGAATTCAGGACTCATGAGTTAGAATTAGAAAGATTATATATTTGAAATTGAACTTGTATTTGGTTTAGTTTAACCTCTTTAAGGGAGAATATCAATCCATGTTCCAACCCTGACTTTAAGGCCTAATATCCACAACAATGACTGTCATCACTAACTACTTGGGGCACTAGTGGCACTTTTTTCTTGAGGGTAATCAGCAGCTACAGCCCATTTAGTGAGAAGGAACTCATGTGTAGTATTTTAAACACAGCCAAATACAAATTCCTGCAGAGATCATAGATCTTAGAGAAAACCCTAAAGCTGTCAGATCCCTAGAGAAATGCAGTGTCTTACTATAGGCTAAATATGATCCTTATATTTATAGGGAAGTATGCCAGTCAGCACCCTTTAAAGAAGCTTCTTTTGCAAGACATGGAAACTATTACAGACTTCCATAACTGGTCCCATATTGAGAATAAGTGTCAGTGAAATGCCCCACCCTATCTGATACATCTACCATGCAACTTCTACACCTAAGGCTCAGGAAATATAGTTGAACAAGGTGTAGAGAGAATACAAATGCATCTCTCAATTCTGATCAAGAAGCTCTCCCATGCAACAAAGGGCAAAAAACACAAAAGGCCACAAGTGGCCAGAGCATAGAAAATAAGAATCTAGAGGGTCTGGTTTCCTGAACAGGACTCCATTATTAAACACTACCCACCCAGGGCTCAGGGACCATTGTGGAAAGGGAGTGGAAATATTGTAAGAGCTAGGGGAGGAGGTGCATGACCACATAGAAGCAGAGTCTTACAGGCTCCTGGAACCTTTCTCATATGAATCCATAGCAGTGGTGTCAGCATGCACAAGGTTCATGAAAACTCAAGTGCCAAAAACACAGCATAGAACTGGAGAAATGGGTAACAGGCCCTGTGGTGGTTTGAATGAGGATGTCCCCCATAGGTTTCAAGTATTCATACATTTTGTCCCAAGTTGGTGGTGCTGTTTTGGGAGGTCTTAGAAAGTGTGGCCATGCTGGAGGAAGTACGTCATGGGAGTGGGCTTAGAGAATTCAAAAAGCCTTGCCAGTCTCCAGTCTCTCTCTCTCTCTCTCTCTCTCTCTCTCTCTCTCTCTCTCTCTCTCTCTTTCTCTCTCTTTCCTGTGCTCACTTGAAGATGTGAATCTCAGCTTTCTGCTCCAGCTCCTGCCACCATGCCTCCCTGCCTCGATAGACTCTAATTCCCTGGAACCTTCAATCATAAGCTCAAATAAACTCTCCCTTTTATAAGTTCCCTTGATCATGGTGGTTTTATCACGGCAACAGAAAAGCGACTAATATAAGCCCCAATATTAGCCAAAGAACTGTTGGAAACTGATTACTGTTGGGTGAGGAAAATCTGATCTACTTCAAGAGAGTGACTCTAGGTAGACTGATCAGACCCCGGTGGATGAAGTTGCACTGAGGGACTTGAAAGGTCTTAATATAAATGACAGAACACACGAAATCTGGTGGGGTGGGCTATGGGAGAGTGTGGATGGGGAAGGGAATATAAAATTGATTAAGATGTTTTATGTGAACTGCACGAAAATTCAGTAAAATACTTTGATGAAAAAAATAAATAAAATAACTCATGATTAGGTGTTTCAGTAATTTGTTCTAAATGACAGTAAAAATTTCACTCTGAAATTAACTTTCAGATCCTGACATGAAGTCTTCTGTTTAAAATGATAAAAAGTTAATAAGAAATCATGGAAATTTCAACTTCCACCCCTCTCCAGTTCTGGCTTGCTACAGTATTATGGTTTTCATGAAGTAGGAAAGTGATTCCTCTAAGGAATCATGCATGATGTGTAATTGGCATTCATGTGCTTAATGCTTGTTAGCTATTGTGATACTTAATCTTGATTGTCAAGTTCCTTGGATTTAGAATCACCTAGGAAACACATCTCTGGGCCTGTCTAGGAGCATTTCCAGAGAGGTTTAACCAAGTAGGTAAAATCCACTCTGAATGTGGGTGGTGCCATCCCACAGGCTGGGGTCCTGGGCTGAGCAGAGGAAGCAAAAGGAGGAAGCTAGTGAGCACCAGCATTCACCTCTCTGCTTCTCCACTATGGGTGCAAGGTGCCTAGCTGTCTCCCACTCCTGCTGCTGCAGCTAGCTCCGATCTCACAGCCAAATCTCCCACCAAGGGACTGAACCTTTAAACCCTGAACAAAAATAAACCTTTCTTCCTTAAGATGATTTTAAAAGGTGTTTTGCCATGGTAACAAGAAAAGCAACTAATATAGCTATTATAGCTAGGAAATGCTTTTGAGCTTTCTGTAAGCATTTAGGCAGCTGTTGTATAGACATACTTTCTTCCAAAGCACAGTGCCTCAATAGTAACAATCACTAGGAGCTTCAAGGAGACGTGAAGACATAAAGAATAGGAGGTAACTATGTAGCCTCATCATCCCTAGCTGGCATCAAGACAAGAGCATCTGCAATTGCAAACATTCCTTTGATGGTTATTTTAGCGAAACCTGAGAGGCTGCCTGAATGTTTTGCCAAGAGTTTCACTGAGGAATGCAGGTGTCTCAAAGAGGCTGACCATAGGTGTAGACAACAGGAACAGTGCATTGAATGCCTATTTCCTAGCAGTGTTGCTTCTTTTCAGCGCTGCGCTCGAGCTACACTGTGACATGTGCGTTGGCTTCACCACACCCTACTCTTTCCTTCCATCTCACCCAGCTATGCCAGCGGTGTCATCTTCAGCTGAGTCCTGAAGAAGAAAGAAAAATGAAAGCAGTCTGGGCTTTCTTCCTTTCCACTCATTAGTTTCAACGTGGTTGTCTCTTTTTCTTAATCTGTATCATGAAGGCTAGGTAGCAATTTACTTAAAGTGTGCTAGGTACAATCCTGTGTGTAAGAGTTAGTCTAGACTATCAACTGAGGAGGGTTGAGATGATTAGTAACAGTGAACCTCAATGTGTCCATGAGAGGAACCAAATAAAATGATGAACTGGAGCCAAGGCTTTTCTGAATATAGGTGGTAACTTCCCAAAGGTTGGAAGCCCAGATGGACAAATTGAAAGCTCACTGGCCCAGCCATTTGGGTTCTGCTTCCTGGCTGCCATCACGTGAGCTGCCCTGTTCTGCTGCTCCCTCCATGCATGATGAACTCAAACCTCTGAAACCATGTGCCCATTCAATCTTGCATTAAGTTACTTCTGTCAGGTATTTTATCATGGTTATAAAAGGTCTGATTACCCGGGCATGGTGGTGCACGCCTTTAATCCTAGCACTTGGGAGGCAGAGGCAGACAGATCTTTGTGAGTTCAAGGCCAGCCTGGTCTACAGAGTGAGTTCCAGGACAGCTGGGGCTACAGGGAGACCCTGTCTCAAAAAGACCAAAAAAAAAAAAGAAAAACAAAAAGGTCTGATTAACACAGAAACACCAATTCGATAAGAACAAGGGCCATGGCTTATTTGGTTAATTGTTACAGCTAATTGTTTATTGCTCATTTCCCTATGCACAGAAGACACTCAGGACATGTTGCTGAATAAACGAACACATGATGCATTGCCACCGATAACAACTGTAGTGACCTCAGATGCTTGCCTTGCCGACAATGAATGGAGGTGGAGTTGCAGAGAAAACTGTTGGTATCCCCTTTGCTGCGTATATTTTAACTAGTGTCCTTGGGAAAGTACTGAAAGACCTCAGGAAGAACACACAGAAAAGCAGATGCCAGCTGCTGTCGACTAACAGCCAGACACATCCCACTTCAAGGCATTGAATTTGTTTCCTGCCCATTTCTACCATTCATCTGGGAGTGTTCAGATTTAGAGACATTTCAGATAAGCGCTAATTAACCAATTAGCAGCTGTCACTTTTTTTTTAAAGCTCTCAAGAATTTATAGCTTCTCTTAAAAATGTATACCTAGGAGACCCTGTCTCAAAAAGACAAAAAATAAATAAATAAATAAATAAAAAAGAAAAAAAATGTATACCTAGGAACTAGCTTAAGTCTATGGAAATTCTATCATTGTAAATGGAAATATAAATGAAAATTCTCCCTATTTCTTCTTGCTGTCTAGAATTGTAGATCTATGTCCCAAAGCCCTTGTCCCTCTTGAAGGTGATAGTACTAGCTTCCCTCAAAATCGTTCCAAACCTTACCAAGAAATAAAGGCTAGGATAAACTTTACAAGTATGTAGTTACAGAACTAAAAAAGATAGCTGCTAGTTTCAACTCATTTGCATTCTTCTATGCATTTAATTGATGATAAAACTTATCTCAAGCATGATAGAGCTAAAGGACAAGAAGCAATCGTCCTTTCTGGGGGGCAGAGGAGCACTGAGGTAGCAATGCTGTTCCTAGATCACCCCAGACAGGCCAGGGCTCTGCTTATTGCTGCTGATTAGTTCTATGATACGGATCAAGTCAAGTTACTTAACCTTATCGATTCTGTTACCTCAGTAAGTAAGGATAACAATAGTGACAATTAGATAGCGAATATGCAATACTTTTCTATTCCCTCCCATATGAAAGTAGCTCTTATTACAATTCACTCAACAGCCATTCAACAGCCTTACTATGTATCAGCCATAATAGTTAATGCTGGTGTTATATGGAATGTTTTCCCTCCAAATTTGAAGGTCTTTTAGTGTAGAATTACTTTAAAAGAATACAGCACTCTTCTTATTTAGACTATTTCCCTTATAAAATGGTCCCTCATACTCTGGTTAGAACTCAGACAAATCAGTGAAAGATCATTCATCCAGTTAATTTAAGAGTAGAGGGACTGACTGGACTCATCAGGATAATGGGAAATTTGACCACAGCAATTCTCTAATGATCTGGGAAATTACTGATAGTTTGTAGTGAATTCTTTGACTAATATTTGAACACCATTCTGAGCATGAGTTTGAGTAACAACGTGTGGTCTCTCTGCCCAGAATTCGAAGGAGTCAGAGACTATCTCTTCTATTCACCAACAAAAGTCAGGAGAGTCCAGCTGGAACAATCAGAGGTTCTCCTCAAGAAATTTGATTATGAGAGAATTGGGCAAAAAGGGACAGACAATTGTTAAGGCATGTCACCATTCCTCCCAGATTCATGTATGAGACCTTAACCTGTAGAATCAAGGGGTGGGGCCTCAGGTAATTAGTCTCAGCGCTCTCATGCTCTGACTCATGAGTGACATGAGTGTCCTCACAGAGGAGGCTTCTGGGGCCCACTCTTCTGCCATGCGAGGACAGGGCTCGGGTGATTAGTGTCAGGCTCTACCTCATGGTGGGATCAGTGTCTTTACAGAGGAGGCTTCAGGAGATTTCCTGCTCTTCTGCCATTTGAGGACCGAATGACTTAAACCAACTAAAATGTTGATCTTAGACTTCTGAGCATTTGAGACTGTGGTCAATAACTTTTCATTGTTTATACTCTGGCTAAGCCATGGATGGTACTTTCGTTATAGGAAACTGAATGGGCTAGGGCACTGTTGCCCAGGAGCAAGGTTGTAAGTCTAACTGCATGGGATGTTCATTCCTAGTAATGGACACATAGAGTTGATGTCAGCTTACCAGTAGCAGGACAATGAGAAAGGGTATGTGCCAGGTGACCAGAGCTTCTCCAATAGCCTGTTTCCAAGCCTGGCTCTCTCTTATTTAATATTAGGTGAGTTCCCAGAATCCTTCACGCACACACACACACACACACACACACACACATGCACACACACACACACACACACACACACACACGTACACATATTTTGTGTTGTTCGCATCCAAAAGTTGCTTTTGAAATACTACTGTGCTTTCTTTGACAGATATAATTACTGAGGTATGTATAGTGTGTCTGCTTTAATATGAGACTCTAGAGAGTTCCTTTTCTCAGTCTCAGTAAAAATAAATGCAGACTTATAGAAGAAGCCCTTGCCTAGCTGCAGAAAACTTTTGCTTGTGCCAGAAGACATTCTGATGAGTAAAAGAAGAAAGAGAAAGAAAGGAGAGGTGGTCTGGGGCTAATGGCTGTGCATAGCTACCTACCACAAGAGCTCCAGGACTTGAGTCCAGAGCAGTGGTTATATTTTCATGTCAGTTTCCACAAGCCTAGATCATAAGCATGTTTTTTTGTGAAACACACACACACACACACACACACACACACCAGAAAATAATGCTGGAAAGCATTTGATTTATTTTTAATATGTGTAAATTATAACACAAAAGTGAATAAGGATGAGAACAATTTAAAAATTGCTCCCAAGCTTCCTATTTTGTAATGAGCTAATTATACTAGCCTGTAGCTGAGAAGACTGTATTCTCTTTTCACTGCCTGGTGACAGAAAGCAATTGATGATCAGGAACTGTATTGTACTTGTCGTTGCTGGGGTTCCTGACTGCTTAAAGGAGAAGGCCAGCTGAACACCAGCATTCATTCTCTGCCTCCTGACTCCCTCCCTGTGGTTGTGCTGCTGTGTCTGTCCCTCCATGGTAGACTGCACTTCAAACTGTGAGCCAAAGTAAGGACTCCCTTCCTTAAGTCGCCTTTATTAGCTATTTTACCACAGCAACAACCACCACAAAACCAACTAATATACCTGTCTACCCAAATGCGGTGTCCATTCTCTCCTGAGCACCTCTGTGATGTTCAGCTCTCCAGAGCCAAGCAGTTGCTGAGAGATAAAGTTACCAATAAAGCTGAAAGGGAAAATAAAAATCAGGCATACATGGCTATTACATTTGATGCAAGTGAAGGATTTAAAGATTGATTGTTTAAAAACCAGAACAGTTGGGCGTGGTAGCACATGCCTTTAATCCCAGCACTCAGAGGCAGAGGCAGAGGCAGTGGGATCTGTGAGTTCAAGGCCTGCCTAGTCTATGGAGTGAGTGCCCCAGAGAGACCCTGTCTAGAAAACAAATACTCACTCAAAAGATGGGGTAAAGAACTGAACAGAGACTTCACTAGTGAGGAAGTAAAGATGGCTGAGAAACATCTTAAGAAGTATTCAACATCATTAATAATTAAGGAAATGAAAGTTAAAACCACTCTAAGATATCATTTCACTCAGATAAGCCTGGCTAAGATAAAGAAAACAAAAAACACCAAATGCTGGAGAGGTTGTAGGGAAAGGGGGACACTCATCCACTGCTGGTGGGAATGTAAACTCATACAACCACTATGGAAGGCAGTGTAGAGAACCCTTAAAATACTCAAAATGAGCCTACCACCTGACTCAGTCATACCACTCCTGGGTATATATCCATAAGACCCTTCCTACCACAAAGATACATGCACATCTATGTTTACTGCAGATCTTTTCAAAACAGCAAAAATTTAGAACCAACACAAATGCCCCTCAACTGAAAAGTGGATAACAAAAATGTAGTACATCTACACAATGGAGTTCTATGCAGCAGTAAAGAAAGATGACATCATGAAATTTGCAGGTAAATGGATAGAACTAGAAGATATTATGCTAAGTAGAGTAACACAGTCCCAGGTAAAAAAGGCAAATGGTTTCCCTCATTTGTGGCTGCTGACACCAAATCCCCAGCTGAAACACAAGCTGAGTGACATTGTTATACTTCTTTTTATCTGAAAGCAACTGTGCTGTTATAATGTGAATCACTTAAGGAGCCCTAGAGTTGACCTGCCACTTATTTTCAGATATTTTAACTACCAGATATGGGTGGAAGATATGTATTCATGTTTTAGAGTAATATAAAATTAAAGGGAAATGCATATTTTGGAATTAACATACAGTTTATTCTTGCAGGTTGTAATTTTGATACATATGTGATGTGTATATAGGCATATCTTGGAGCAGCACAAAGGGGAGGGAGCAACAACAACATAAGGACTGGGTCAAAGATCTAACTGATACAGTTAAATTCTGCCCAAAACAAGTCTCTGCAGGAAAAAAAATCTTTGGAAAGACTGAGAGAAAGATCCAAGACATGTATGGCAGAGTGCATGAACTGGGGTAAGGTAGGGGGCAGGAAGAGGGGAATTTATGGGAATTGGACCAAAAGATGATGTATGAAATACACAAAACATCAATAAACAATATTTTAAAAAAAGAACAAAAAACAAACAAAGAGGAATTTTGCACTGTTTCTAAGCAGCCTGTGTGGGATAAAGTATTAATGAAATCCTTTTTTACAAAAAAGGGTAAGGGACAAAGAAACTCTGGGAAAATGCAATGTAAAGAAAGCAGGCATGCTGATATTAAAATCAGACAGAGAGGCATTCTAGGATAAAGACACCATTCAAATTCATATGAGGATCTCACATCATGGGGAGATCTCAGTAGGGAAAGAGAAGGGATGGAGCTGATGCAGTTCTCAAACTGATACTGAACCATAATTTTCCAAAACAGGTGAAAGACCTCAAGTTGATTATTCAGACATTGCCATGAACCCAATGAGAGAGAGAGAGAGAGAGACCTTAAAAAGATGAGAAGAAACTGGTAATACAACTGAGGTGTCAGAAACCAGTAGAGAGCAAGATGATGTGTTTTGCAAGAGAATATCATGAAAAATGAGAAGGGGATGACATTTAAGACTTCTTTTTTTTTTAATTTTTTTATTTTTATTTTTAAGGGATTCTACAATACAATGACACAGTTGTTTGCAGATAACAATGATGTTACTCGGTATGTCATACAATTAAGTAATTGGTGCATTTTGCAAGTATCTATGTCCAAATTTTGAACAACCCAAGGTTCCCATAGTCCAGTTGGAGAAGCTTGTATGCACAGGCATGTTGATCAATCAGGTGTCCAGACTATATTCCTATAGTCTCATGATTCACCCCTATCTCTCCACAGCCCTTACAATCTACCACGCCTCCTCTTCAGCATGTTTGGTTCCCTAGGCTTTGGAAAAGGGGCACAAATGGGTGAGAAGCAAACGAAAACCGTCTAATTTCTTTGGAGTTGTCATTTTGGACTTGAGTCTTTTCAGTTTGTTTCTCTTCACGGAATGACTGCTTTCACAGTGATACCCTTCTCAGTCATACTAACAAAGCTAAAGCTATTGGATGTACAGCCATTTAAGCAGTACCCACTTATGTGTCAAAGCTAAGATGGAGCATGACACAGATGCTTGGATGTATGCTAATCCGCCACAAATGGGGTTTTCTCTATAAAGGTGCACAAGTTATTGTTGTGGCTTATAACATCGCCTAACAACTAGAGGACATAAGCCTTTGTGCATCCGCTGTGAGTTACTCAAGGAGAGAGCTAATAGCCAAATAGTATTGGATATATATAGAGACACTTTGCTGCCACTGTTGCACTGTTTCTCCGGGCTGTTGAGGTGTAGCTGACATTTTCGGAGGAGTAGGCGTCTTGTTTGTCTCAGGAGACCACATATTTTGCTGTACTGTTTTTTTTTTTTTTTTCCTGTAGTGGCCTTTGGTAACGCTCTTCTAGCATTCAGAGGCCAGTTGTACGCTCGCAGGTGACGTATCTAAACCTTTTTCATGCTTACGCCTGGTCTTCGACAACAGGGGCTTACTGCCTTCTCCTTGCATATATCCCTTTTATAGGCAAAAGGCCTTTATAATTTGGGGGGGCAGGTTTGAATCCCCTAGCCAACATCTCCCTGGCAGAATAATTCATTCCTGCTGTCAGAGCTTTCCTGTCGTAATATATTTTGCTTAATTACACAACTTAGGCATCTATAGGTCAAAACAAAACCTAAAAAAAAAAAAAAAAGGAAGAAAAGAGGGAGGGGGGGGAGGTGGGTACTATCCTTTCTGGGATTACAAATGGAAAACTCTGTTTTCCAATCCTATGCTATAAATTTTCAATTTTTTCTGATCTTAAAAATAAAAATGGGAGGAGAATTTTATGTTCCCACAGGTACAAGTCACCAATCTAAATGCCTGAAAACATACAACTTATGGCTGTGCAGGATGAACTGGGGAATGTCAGCAGAGAGGTTGACCCATCTGAACACTAAGGAATGAGGAACATCAGACTGCCTGAGACACGGTCACTGAGCATCTCTCTGAATAATATTGGGGTTGACTGTTAATAATGGACCCTAATGCTGAGAAACCTTCCTACCTCTCCCCCCCCCCTTTTTTTTCTTTTTTTTTTTGAAAAAAGGAAAACAGGATGGTAACGAAACCACTCCCAAACTGTAAACTAGAGCCAATTGTTACGGTGGTAATTTCCTATAAAACAGGCACAACATATTAACTGATTGATAGGCATAGGAACTGTGAAAGGATATTTCTCTATCTAGAGCCAAATTCAATAGTAAAGTGTTTATAAGTTGTGTAATTAGACATTTAAGACTTCTAAGATTCTAACAATGCTAGGAGCACTGGAAAAGGAATCCTTTTCATTACACTTTTGTAAGTCAACTTATTGAGAACTATAGCATATGCTGCTGGCAAAAGCAAGTACTAAGGATAAGACTGAGAACAAAAGGTAGGGAAATGTTTTAACTGCAAATACTTCATAAATGATGGAATCACTATCAGACAATGTGAGACTATAAGCAAAGGAGCACTGAAATAAAAGAGGCAGCCCATCAAGGCAAAGGGTTTCAGCACTGATAACCCAGGAGAACTGCCCTCCACACCCCTCCAGCCAAGAACAACCTCTGGAACCAGAGCCACATGTGTGGTGAGGATGGGCCCTGCTGCAGCTTCCTGCCCTCACTGCCACTTCAACATGAGCTGGCTTTGGCACCTCACCACTGGCTGAGGATGGTTGCTACTCACATATTTAACTTTTTTCACTCTACACTTCACACTGCATAAATAGTCGGTGTCTATACTCCAAACCCCTGCGAGCTCCCTTACACTAGGCTGTAGGACCTTACATTTTGAATAAGTTGTCTGTTTTCTCCTAAAGGACACGAATCCAGGTGATGAGTTTTACACACACACACACACACACACACCATCCACATCTTCTGTAACTTCACGAGACTTATAGTCTGGGAAATACCAACCTATAAGTGAATAATAGACCAAATAAAATACAAAAGAAAAGAATGGGAGAAAGGAAAGGTTATAAAGGCTTAAAAGCAGAGAGCTAAGGATAACAACAGCCTATTTTCAGAAAGAAATCAAAGACGCCTATTTAAATGTAGAATTTTACATCATAGTTGTAGCCATAATTACCACAAGATTAAGATGCAATAATACCAGATCTCTGTGCATTCAAAGCATCACATGCATCCCATCCTTGGGTTTAGGCATAATTTAGATAGACGCTTAAAGTTATGATTTAAGAACAACAAGACTATGTGGAAGATTACAATGTGAAAATGGTAATTGCAATTTGTTCAGGAGTATGCAATGCTATAAAGAAAGAATAAAGCAGAAAAATGGAGATTGGGAATGTCACAGAAGAGATTACTGTTTTCACATAGGTAGTCAGAGAAGGCACAATTTATAAAGTAAAATTTAAGAAGAAACACAAAGAAAAATAATGTGGAAAGTGAGAATAGCAAGAGTTAAGGCCTCAGGAGAAATAAGTGAAGAAAAGGCCAAGCAGAATGCACAGCAAGAGGAAAGGGGAAGAGCCTGCTTTGCCTGCTCAAGAGCTGAGGATGAAGGTCTGAACTCAGAAAAAGCCAGCCAGGCATCTATAACCCTAGTGCTGGGAGGGCAGAGACAGGGTGACCAACACCCAACACCCAGGGCTAGCGGTCTGCCAGGCTAGCTGATATAGTGAGCTCTGGACTCAGAGAGAAATCCTGTCTCAAAGTTTATGATGGGCAGTAGTAGAGGAAGACCCTGGCTTCCACATGAGCATGCACAAACAGGCATGCACAAGGCATGCATACAACACACAGTCATACACACACAGCACACATATACACATACAAACACACACACATATTAAGAGGAGGTACTAGGGTTAGCAGGGGTGAAGTTGGAAAGGGGAGAGAGGGAAGATAGCAGGAAAGGATGTCGTAAAGTGGTATGAAAGGGAAGATCCAGAAAGCCTTCGGATTCTTGGTGAGGTCTTTGCTCCTATTTTGAATGCTTCCATTAATGGATTTTGAATCACGGAATCACATACACAGCTCACATTTTTAAATTATCATCTTTGTTTCCTCTTGAACAACAGACAAAGGTTAAATGAGAGCAACAGTCAGATCAAAGATGCAGAAAGATATTGGGCTAATCCAGACAGATGTTTGGCCGAGTTGATAACTTGCTATGACTAGTCCATGGAAGGGAGAGGCGCTCCCTCCTTCCCATGCAAGCTTGGTTCAGACCTGCAGACAGATATCACCCAGGAGCTCCAGAATGCATACCACCCACCCACCAGGCTTGGAGAGGAGAGAGACAGCCCCCTGAGCTGCAAGGGAACAGCCTGGCTTGGGGCTTTATGGCGCTCAGGGAGTGGGTCTAACCTGAGTTCCCACATATGACTTGAATATCTCATTAGTACCAAAAGAGGGGGCACCTGGGCTTCCTCATAAGCTGAGGCAGAAAAAAAAAGAGGGTGGCTTAAAAATATAATCAGTCAAATATCAGAAACATTGATCCTGTTTATTACATCACAGATGGAAGAGGTGACTAGATTGCAGAGCTTTTTTAGCATGCAGGATAACATTTCCTGTTGGAATGTTATTCAGAATATGAGAGGAGGATGTTAAGAATAGTTCCCTCTCGCTATATAATAATAAATAAAAAATTTAGAGGATCTGAAAGAAATCAATAAGAAAGTTGTTTTATTTGTTCACGGATTATTTTTTCTCACCTTCAGTTGAAGGCTTTATTGAAATATGAAGCCTTGTCCTTTATATATTTTTAAATCCTTTCTATTCTTCCCCACTATCTCCCTGGGGACAAGGTCAGCACTCCCCAGACAGGTGTGTTCTAGAAGTAGTTATTGATTGGAAGGATTTACAATACTATTTTAGAACATTATGTTGGCTTAAAATTAGATGCTCCCTTGCTTATTACTCAGATTGAACATTGGCTATTAGAGAAATGTTCTTATATGCCTTAACTTATAAATCTGGAATTTCATACTAATATTAAAGGCAACAATATTTAAATATATGAAGTATAATAAACAATCTTGAAAATATTTAAGATTTTTGTACATGAATATGAAAGGTTTTTTAAAAATTTTTAATAAAATATTTCTATTGGTGCTTTCTGTATTTCACATATCATTTCTCAGTCCAATTTAGAGACTCATTCCCCTTTCCATGTCCCCCACCCCAGTTCATGCATTCTGGCATACATGTATTGCATCCTATTCTTAGTCTTTGTAAAGTTTTTCTTAGCAGAGTTTCATTGTTTGTGTAGGAACCTCCTCCAGGCCAGCCTGCAGGCTTCCAAGGTCCCGACCAAGGAAGAGATAAGTAGGCCCAGAGTCAGACAGCACAGACCCCGAGGGTTGGGTGAAAGGCAGGGAAAATGTGAGCACCTGCCAACCCATTTCATATGGGTTCAGTAGACCAGGGGGTTAAGCATGCTGCTGTAGGTGTGTAACACTCTACATATCCACCCCTTTGCTTTTATTTTCTTTTTTAATTTTATTTATTTTTATGTGTATGAATGTACTGTCTGCATGTAGGTTTGTGCACCCATGTCATGCAATGCCGTGGAGGTCAGAACAGGGTGTCAGATTCCCCTAGAACTAGAGTTAAAGAGGGTTCTCAGCCACCATGTGGGTGCTGGGGATCAAACCCAGGTCCTCTGCAAGAGCGGTCAGTGCTCTAACCACTAAGCAATCTCTCCAGCCCCCCATCCCTTTGCTTTTAAACAACAACAACAACAACAATGAAAAAGATGAAAAACATAGTGGGAGCCTGAGTGCATAGCTCAGATATTGTTGACCCCACGACCCCACCTCTAGCATTCGAACTTCTGACTGTGCCAGTTTTAGGTTGTCCTGATTAACAGGATCTTTCCCGTCATTGGCTAACCAACCACTGAGGGAAAATGCTAGGAACAGTGTCTTCTGGGTGGGAGAAGAGGCATGGGGATTTACCCCCATTTACTCCATCTTGTGCACAAAGAAAGAAACAAAAGACACCAGGATTTAACAGCAAAGCTAAAAGGCACTGAGGACAAAGCAGCAGAGGCCACAAAAAACACAAACGCTAAAGAGGAGTCCCCACCAGAGATCCAGAAAGAACATTGTTGCCTGCTTCAAGAATCAAAAACCCTTCAAGAGCAGCATCCACTGGTTGGTTACAGTTCTTCATCCTGTGCTGGGAGCCATTGACATTTTTCCCAGTCATTTTGGCATTTCAACTAGTTTTGCCATTATGCAGGTCTCAGTAGACTACCATAGTGCAGACATTTCATGGGTGCAGCTTCCCTGTCATGTCCATGATGCATTAACTGGCAGCAGGCATCTTCTGCCTCTGGTTCTTACATTCTTTCTGCCCCCTCTTCCATAATGTTCCCTGAGCCGTAGGTATAGAGGTTGCATTGTAGATGTGACACTTAGGTCTCAATCACTTATTCTCTGTATTTTGACCAGTTGTGGAATTTTGTAATAATTTTCATTTGTTGAGAAAAGAAGTTTCTTTGGTGAATGGTGATAGGTACACCTCTCTGTAAATATAAGGATACATATGGTAAGAAATTTTGTTGATGTAGGAAAGTAACAGAAGTAGGTTTATATCTAGGGTCTATGATCTCTGTAATCATATGTACTTAGCTATGTATATAGTACCATGCACGGATTCCCTCCTATCCAGCAGGCCTTAGCTCCAATTGGAGACCTATTGATTACTTCCATGATAAAAGGGCCACTGCTGTAGCAGTAGAGATAATTTTCTGGGCTTGTCATTACTGCAGTTCATAAGCTTTACAGACTTACTCATAACTTACTTATAAATTTTATTTCAAAGGTGGCCTTATATAATTTCATAGCTAATTAAGAAGGCATCTGTGTGTAAGGAGATGTCTGGCTGTTATTTTAATTTTTTCTCATAAACTAAGGAAATGTATGTCCTGAACACAGTGGTTCCCTTACTAGGTTTTGTCAGTCAAATGCTGGAACTGGGTTCAGTAATTCCCAGGACTCTTGCACTGGCAATATGCAAGCCCTGACACACCATATGGAAGCTTTGAGAATGCTAAGCAGCTGTGTGGGCCACAGCTGCTGCAGTAAGACCCTTTTTTGTCTTGTTAACTACAACTGAAAAGATTTTATAGTTAGAGATATTCATAGAAAATGTGCAGCCAGCAAATTAAGAAAATCTATGAGAGCTATTTTAAAACAAGTTTTCCTTTTAATGAAGCCATACATATCTATTCTAGAAAATCAGGAAAAAATGAAGAAATGTTTAATGTAAAAACTAATAAAATTGTTAACATTTTGAAAACTCTGACTTTATCAGGTCTAGGAAGGATAAAGCCTATACACACTACATCATTTCAATTGAACTTTCAATATCATGTGATTATTGGTTTATTTTAGTCTGCCCTTTTGAAATCAAAGCAAGTTTATAAAACTTAAAGCAGATGTTACTGAGATTACTTTGATTTTGAGTTAATCACCTTAGATATAAAAGTATTACTCAATATCAAACTCAAAATTAGTTATTCTGGTCAAAAGGAAGGCATTTGCATGTGATCTCTAAGTCAGTAAATGTAAAGGGTTTTGGTGCAGTGGTTCATGTGTGTGTAGAGTTGTGTGCATGTTTGTGGATGCTTGGGCATGTGCACATGTTTGATGAGATCAACATGTGGTACCATTCCTCAGGAGCCTTGCACCTTGCTTTATGAGGTAGGGTTTCTTGTTGGGACCTGGGACTCACCAGTTTGTCTAAGCTAGTTGGCTGACCCATCCAGTGGGTCAGTCAATGGGGGTCTGGAAGAGAAGGAGTGAGGGGAAGGGACAAGAGACACAAGGAATGGAGACAAGACAGGTTCTGATCATGTCTCGTTTACTGCAGGTTCATACACAGAATACAAAGGGTAGGCATAAGGCGTAAGAGGAAGTGTTTGCAACAATGTTGCATAAAGGAACAAACATGCTGATACAGATCATTGGGATTAGTCAACGCTAGGGTTCAAGGAACATCCTGTTTACGGAACATTTCATGGTTAAAGTTCAACTGACTTCCCTACAGTTGACCGACTGACCTTGAGAGGGGGCCCAATGGAAAATTACTACTTTGGCTGAGTAGAAGAAGCCAGATACCTGACATGGTCTAGGGACCCCCACAGGTATCCCTTTTTAATTTTTTCAAAAAATGACCCATGGGAGTTGTGCCTGTCTTAGGTTTGGACCCGCCCAAGCACCTTAGCCATCATTGGGTGGAAGACCTCTAAGCATCAACCCCCTGTCTTAGCTGGCAGGGCAGGCAAAGCTCAGGAGCAGTGGTCCTACCCATCTCTGGCTATCCAACTCTGCTCATGGCGAGGAAGCTGATGGCCCAGAGCACTCAGAGGAAAATCCTCCATAGCCAATTGCTGATAATGGATCTGCAAAGGCTTCATTTGGATGGTTTCGATTTGAGATCGCACAAAAGTCATTAGTTTATTAAGTAGTATTGGGCCTAGAGAGATTAATAAAATCAGCCCAAGTAGATGGCCCAAGATAGAAGGTAAAACAGTCGTCAGCCAAGGGGAAGTACTAAACCAATTGTTGAGCCAGCTCTGTTCCTTTTCCCTTTGCAACCTTCTATGCTCCAAACCTTCTCTTACTTTTTGTAGAGAATCTTTAACCACACCAGAATGATCAGCATAGAAGCAACATTCTTCTTTTAGGGCAGCACACAAACCTCCTTATTGTAGTAGCAACAAATCTAGGCCCCTACAGTTTTGCAGGACAACCGCAGCTAATGAAGATAGTTAGATGAAGGTACCCACCCCTCAGCAGAGGTCTCACATCCCCAGTAAGCACAATAATAATCACTGTGTCCCCCACATCCCCTCCCCCAGCTGTTAACTGCTGGGCAGGCATAAAAACCAGTCTTTTTTAACACTTCTATTGCCGAATTTGTATGGCATCCGGGATGGCCGCGTGGGGGGGCCTTGTCCTTAGTAAACTTTCTTGATTCAGGATCCTGGGAGAGAGGTAACATATATCTACTTTCAGTGAAGGCCACCAGGTACCTCGAGGGTGAGTTCCACTGACTTGGGCCACCATGGATTGAGAGCTGGGTGTGATGATTTGCCAGGTTATATTCCAAGGTTCATGAATGTTGGAGGTCGAGAATACCCAAGGTGTGTAAATGCTGAATAGGAGGTTCACAATCAGGAAATGAAACATCTTGTACTGCCTGTGAACTAAAAGGGTTAGGTTTATCTCAGGAATGGGAGTCATTCCTGGATGATTGGTTAATCTGTTTTATTAATCTCTCAGGCAGCCATCTAGCTAAATCAGCTTCTTTTGAGTAAATATATACTGATCCTCATCCCCATGTAAGGACTGGATCAGGTCCATTCCATTTATTAGTAAAGGGATCTTTCCACAAGACTGAGGCAAAATGTTCTTTTGTTGTGGACTTCCAAAATCTTTCTGCAGCTGTGTGTCCATCACGGTCTAAGGCTAAAAAATTTAAAAATGTTTTTTTTACAACTTCTGCCATTCTTTATTTTTCCCTAAACCATCGGTCAGAAAATCTTCCAGGTGTGTGCATGATTATCTGCCTCTCGAATAAATTCCACAAATAGACTGGTTGGTTATAATTCCCTGGGTGTTGAAAATGGCCGTGCTACACAGTGTTTCTTTTTTTTTCCACATAAATTTATTTTTATTATTTTTTTTTAACAAATCTAGACCCGTGTTCCTGCCCATTCCCCCACCCTGCCAGAGCTCATGCATTCTGCCAAACATGCTTTTCATCTCTTTCTCAGTCTTTCTCAATATTCTCCATGAGGAAGTTGACTGTTTTGAGCAGAAGTTCACTGTTTCAGTTCTTTGATGCAGTCCTTTCTGTTGTTGTTGTTGTTGTTGTTGTTGTTTCCAATATGCATTATTCCCAACTGCTTTGGACAAAAGCTCAAGGGGCCCTACACAAGAAATACAACTAGGTAATTGGCACTAGCATCCACAGATGAGGGATACCATTCGTCGTTTGTTTTTCTGGGACTGCCGTTACTTCACTCAGCATGATGTCCTCTAGCTCCAACCATTTTCCTGCAAAGCTCGTGATGTCATCTTTCTTTACTGCTGCATAGAACTCCGTTGTGTGATGTACCACATTTTCTCTATCCACTTGTCAGTTGAGGGGCATTTAGGTTGGTTCCAGCTCCTTGCTATTGTGAAGAGAGCTGCAATAAAAAATTTAAAATTAAGAGTGAATGATTAAGAATGTTACGTGGGGACCCTTTGGTGGGGTACCATTTCCCCTTTTTTACTTTATCAAAGTAAGATTTGAGTGTTTGATGAGCTCTCTCAACTATACCTTGTCCTTGGGGGTTGTAAGGAATGCCTGTTTTTAAATTAATAGCTAATTTTTTACAGAAAGTTTTGAAAGAGGCACGAGTGTATCCTGGGCCATTGTCAGTTTTGATGGTGATAGGAATGCCCAGGGCAGGAAAGGTTTGTAGAAGGTGTGTAATGACATTTTTTTTAATTTTTTAATTGATGTTTTGTGTATTTCATACATCATTTTCCAATTCAGTTCAGGCATATTTCCCCTTCCCTTCCCCCAGTCCCACCCCACCCCATCACAGATCATGCATTCTGCCATAACTGTCCTGCATCTTTCTCTCAGTTTTTTTTTCCATTTTTTAGCAATAGGTGATAATTTATGAGTACAAGCATCCTTCATGTAAAACCAATTTGCAAGTAGTTGTGCCCAAACCCACACAGCCCCTTGGTCCCACCATCCAGCATGGGGGGGTTGTATGTTCAATCAAGTTGATCAAATGAGTGTCCAGGCTATATTGCTGTAGGTTCACCTTTCACCCCAATCACAGTCCTTACATTCTACCATGCCCCCTCTTCCACAGATTTTTCCCTAGGCTTAGACAAGGGGCACAGGTGGATGAGAAGCAAAACAGTCTACTTTCTCTGGAGCTGTATGACATTTTTTATAGCTTCTCCTGGTTGGAGAGTAGCAAAGATGAAGCCACTAAATGTATCAATACAGACATGAACATATTTTAATTTGGCAAATTCAGGATAATGAGTGAGACATCCATCTGCCATAAGGCATTAGGTACAAGACCTCTGGGGTTCACACCTAGGTGCAAAACAGGTGAATGGGTGACACAAGTTGAACAATTTTTAACAATGTCTCTAGCTTGTTCTTTGGTTATTTTGAATAATAGACGAAGAGTGTGAGCATTAAGATGATGTAGAGAATGAGCTTGAACAGCAGGTTGGCACCCAGGAAGGCAAGCAGGCTGCACAGCAGCCTCTTCTAGCTCAGCAGCTCGTTGGCACAGACCCCAGACACACCACAGGCTCCCCGAGCAGCCAGGTCATGGCGGCGGCCACCCAGCCCTTATCCTCCTCCCTGTGTGGCCCGGTGCCCTCAGCACCTTTCTAGGGCACTGCCTCAGCTGCCTGCCCCTGTCCGGGAGCTGCAGGCCTTGCCACCTGCTCATCCACGGCCGGGGCAGGGCATCCTTCCTTCCTGTGTATTAATACCAACCCCTTGCAAGACTAAATATGGCAATCAATGAAGCATGCCACTTTACAGTAAGCCTATGACTACAACTGCAGAAACAGTGGACAAACAATTCAGCCTTTCGAGAGTACTTAAGTATATTTTTAAAGTTTTTCCTAGGAAATTAGTTTGCATAATATTTCCCAAATCCTTCCGCCAAACACGCTTCAAGAATTGCTCTTTTTAACATTAAAATCTACCAGGTTTTTAAAACCTGTTTCCAAGGATGAGGAATAATGGACTCACAATTATTTCCAGTGAGTTACCATAAAGTTCTGCAGTGCAAATGGAGGAATAATACCACACTGATATGGGTTTGAGGCACTCTAACTTTTCCTCATGATACAAATGATCAACTGCGGTGGAATGGGAACCCAATACATCATTAATTAAGTTCCAGTAAGAAAAGGCAGTTACAGGGATCTTACTGGGCCCAAAGGTTTGATAATAGTCTTGAAAAGTGTCTCCCACTCGCTTCCATATTTTAACATCTATAGTTCCTTCTCAAGGGAACCAAGGACAGATTTCCTTAATGAAGTCAAAAAACTTAAAGAGATGCTGGATCTTAACCTTTACTCCTCACGCCTTGAAGGTCTGTTTTAATTGCTCAAAGTACAACTGATGCTGACTTAATTCTTGCCCCATTTTAACACAGCACTTACCTCAGTTTATGCAGCAGCAGGCTCCTGCGATGCAAACTGAAACTAAAGAATCCTCTCATGCCGGCCTTTCACTGTGTCCCATTCATGGGGTCCTCTGTGCCTCAAGCCCCACGTTGGGTGCCACTTGACCCATCCAGTGGATCAGTCAACGGGGGTCTGGAAGAGAAGGAGTGAGGGGAAGGGACAAGAGATGCAAGGAATGGAGACAAGACAGGTTCTGATCAAGTCTCGTTTACTGCAGGTTCATACACACAATATAAAGGGTAGGTGTAAGGCGTAAGAGGAAGTGTTAAGCCACGATGTTGCATAAAGGAACAAACATGCTGATACAGATCATTGGGATTAGTCAACACTAGGGTTCAAGGAACATCCTGTTTACGGAACATTTCATAGTTAAAGTTCAACTGACTTCCCTACAGCTGACCGACTGACCTTGAGAGGGGGCCCAATAGAAAATTTCTACTTTGGCTGAGTAGAAGAAGCCAGATACCTGACATGGTCTAGGGACCCCCACAGTTGGCTGGGGATCTGTTGGTCTTGATCTCATCGGCACAGTGGTTACAAGTACATACCACTATACCAGGTTTTTAACATGGGTCCTTGGGCCCAAACCCAAGTCTATGTGTGAGCAATAAGCACTATACTGACTGATATAAATCCCCATGTCCAAGTCAGTTAAAGTCTTAAAAATGAAAAAAAAAAAAAGAGTACATAAAACTACTAAGAGAGCACTTTCAAATGGTTGTCAGGCACCATGTGGCACTGGGAATTGTAACCCAGTCTTCAGCAAGATCAGCCAGTGTTCTTAAGGGCAGAACCATCTCTCTAGCCCCATAAATTAAAATTTTTAAAAAGCCTAGATAGTGTAACCTAAGACTCCTGAACCTGAGATTCCTGGGCATTCTATGGGAATGTAGTATGTTCTGGGAATATAACTCTAGAGGAAGATTAGCCCAGAACAACACTGCAGAGAAAAACATGTTTCTGGAGTACCCTTTCCTTTTGACAAACCAGAAAGCTGCAAACCACAAGGTTCAGAAATGTGGTTGTTAAAAGGCAAAATTTCAGTGGAATTAGATCATGCATGTTTTTAACCCTTGTAAACTATTTTTAAAATCGTAATGTCCCATTCTGGGTGCAAGACAACACATAATTCTGGAAATTTTTTGCTCATTAAGGAGTTGTTCTTAAAGGCTTTCCTAAGCTATCTCATTATTCAGCACATTTTATGTTGTGGAATGCATTGTATAAATATAACTGATTGACAGGCACTGAAGGGAGTTGTGACTGCAGTATTGTGGGGATAAAATGCCCAGCAAAAACATCTACCTTCATGAAACATCTCCCACATATTTTTCTAGCCCTGCCAGAAAGGGTCTGTGTTCCAGGCTGAGGCTGCCTCCCCCAGAGAGGCAGTGAGTGGTTCAACACTCTCTGTGCTTGCTTCTTCCATGGACTATGGGCTAGCACTTCAAAAGCACACTTGGTTCTAGTTTCTCTTGAGTTGCTGTGACAAAACACTCTGAACAGTTCCAACCTGGGGAAGAAAGAGCTTATTTGTCTACCTCCCAGGTCATAGTTTATCACTGAGGAAGCCTAAGGTAGGAACTCAAGATGGGGACCTGGAGGCAGGAGCTGAAGCACAGGCCATGGAGGAACACTGTTTACTGGCTTGCTTATACAATAAACAAACTTCCCAGGGGTGGCACCACCCACAGTGGGCTGGGCCCTCCCACATCATTGAACAATCATGAAAATACCCCACAGACATGGCCACAGTCTAGTCTAGTGGAGGCAATTCCCCAATTGAGGCTCCCTCAACCCAGGTGTGTCAAGTTGACACTAAAGCTATCCAAACATCAAACAAATGATATAGTAATATTTTTAGCTTGTTAATGAATTGTCATGATACTTTTTTATATGAGTAAATAGGGAGTTTCAGGGAGCTACATGTGAGAATGCTGCCCTACATCCCACTGCTGTGGACAGCTGGCATGGATGTCTCATCCTTTATTAGTTACATGTTTGTTTATTTTTGTTTTTGTTTTTATTTTTACTTTTGTGATGCAGGGTCTCTCTGTAGACCCAGCTGATCTGGAACTGGCAATGGTTATGTAGGCTAGGCCAACCTTTGTATCAGAGATCCATCTACCTCTGCCTCCTGAGTGTTGGGATTAAAGGCTTTTTTGTTGGTTATAGTTTAAGAGACAGAAACCACCATGGGTATTTTAAGAAAAACCTGGCATGATACAGAAATGATGCTTACAAAGTAGTTGGAAGTTGTTTTCATTTTTTTTTATAATACTGAGAATAAAATCCAGTCTCATGCATATCAGTCAAACACTATTGAGCTATATACCTATTTCTTGAAGTTACTATAAATACACTCTTCTCTTGGAACTCAAGTTCTAGAACAACAAGTCATTAGTGTTGAAAAAGGATGTCACTGCTGCCTCTGAACACAGGAAACAGTGTAATGGGCAATGGAGTAGTTCCTGAAAGAAAATCCATGACCACATCCATACTCACAACCTGAAATAGCAAAGCCAAGCAAAAGGATGGTATCTGCCTGACATTTTCTTTCAAATGTTTGACAAGTGCATTTAATTACCACTAACTGCTAGACAGGAGAGAGACCAAAAAATGGCAAAGGGCTCAGTCACAATGTCCAGAAGACAGGGTTTTTTTTTTGTTTTGTTTTTTGTTTTTGAGGGGTGGGGGGAGGGTTAAAGGTTTACTTTATTTTTACAATATCCTCTCTTTTGAGAAACAGGTTAAATTAGTAGAATAAATTTCTGTATGTAAAACCCTCCAAGTCTTAAATTTTGGACAATTCATTTTGAAACAACTTACAACAAAATACTGAAATGGCCCTTTTTTTTTTTTTTTTTTTTTTTTTTTTTTTTTTTTTTTTTTTTTTTGGTCTTTTCGAGACGGGGTCTCCCTTGTAGCCCGCCGTCTGGAACTTACACTTTGTAGGACCAAGGCTGGCCTTGAACTCATAAAGATCCGCCTGCCTCTGCCTCCCAAGTGCTAGGATTAAAGGCGTGCGCCACCACACCCGGCAAAATGGCCCTTCTAAAATTGTACTAAGATATTAGTGATTTGTAGTTGAATGAGTATAAAGTTATGGGTTTTAGGAATAAATCACAAAGTAATGTAAAAGTCAGACAGCAGATATTTTCATCTCCAAAGTGAATCTGTGAAAGCATAGAATCCTGGCTTTTCACTCTAGTGAACTGGACTCTGGGAGACAAGAAGCAATATATTAGAAAGTGCCCCCTCACCCTCAAAAATTCTCAGGCTTAGAGAATTTGGAAGATATTACTTCGGATAATTAGGATGAAATTTGGCATATTTAATCAATGTGTGTGTGTGTGTGTGTGTGTGTGTGTGTGTATGTGTGTGTGTGTGAAAGCAATTTAAAATGGAGCCATTTAGGTAACTTAATTGTGTGTACCCGGTTCTACTCTAAATTAGAATATGAAACGCTCTTCACTTAGGGTGACTGTATGCTCCACAAGGCCAAATCAAGATAGATATTCATCTTTCTGTTTTGTTCCTTCTAGTACCTCATGCAAATGGGACACTTACTGGCAACTTGACTACATTTTACAACAGAAGTTTGCCTAGTTCTCTCTCTGAGGCTATTTAGAAGTAATGTCTCATTCAAGCCTCGAAATGTATTCTTTTTATATTTTGCAGGCAAAGAACAGTTTAGCATCCTTCCAAAGAGAAGTTACTCATTTGGTAAAGGAAAAAGAAAAACTAAAAAAGCTTGTTCTTTGTCCAAGAAAATGCTCCTATTGAACAAGTGACAGTGTAGGATGTCTGATGATTTATTCATTTAGATAAATTAAATTGCATAATTGAACAATAAGTGAGAATTTATCATTTCAAAGGAAAAAACAACACTGCATACTACTTTGCATACAGGGCTGTGCACAAATGTTGGCTGAATTGATGAATTGATGAGAATTCAATTACACAATTAAGAAGGTTTAGGGCTTGGAATGTAATGCTTAGCATGTGTGTAGCCCTGGGTTTAAGTCCCAGAACTCAAAAGGAAGGAAGGAAAGAAAAAGAAAGAGAGAAAAAAAGAAAGGAGGAAAGAAAGAGAAAGAGAAGTTGTTTTAGTCATGATAACATTGGTTGCTATAAAGATATAACAAGCCACGAATCTTTTTTTTAAAACATTTTTTAATTCTTTTTTTATTAATTTTATTTATTTCTGTATGTGTATGAATGTACTGCCTACATGCAAGTCTGTGCACCCGTGTCATGCAATGCCGCGGAGGTCAGAAGAGGGTGTCGGATTCCCCTGGAACTGGAGTTCTCCTGGAATTGGAGTTTCAGACGGTTCTCAGCCGTTATGTGGGTGCTGGGGATCGAACCCGGGTCCTCTGTAAGAGCGGTCGGCGCTCTTAACCGCTAGGCCATCTCTCCAGCCCACAAGCCACAAATCTTACGAGTGTTAATTTATCAGGGCTGGAGAGATGACTCAGTGGTTAAGAGTACTGGCTACTCTTGGAGACCGGAGTTTGAATTCCGGCCCCCACATGATGGCTAACAGCTGTTCATGGCTCCAGTTCCAGGAGATCAGATGCCTTGTTCTGTCCTCCACTGGTGTTGCACAACACTGGTGCACCTACCTACATGCATGCAATACACTCATAAACATAAAAATAAAAAAATAAATTTATAAAAAGAGTAAATTTCTCACTCAGTTTATGGTCCATTTGAATGTTTGAGTATCAGCCATCCACACCATGACTGGGAATAGAATCTCAATTCTAAAGGTTCCATTGAATTGTAAAATAAAAAAAACATTTTAAACAAATGTCCAGACAACAAATCTTTTAGACTTTAGAGTTAAGAGACAAACATCAATGACATTATCTAGGTATCTATCTATCTATCTATCTATCTATCTATCTATCTATCTATCTATCTATCATCTATCTATCTATCATCTATCTATCTTTGTGTGTGATCAAAAAGAAAGCAAATTTCAGTAAGCATAATTATTATTTTGTGTATTTGTTTTGTTTTGTTTTCTTTTTATTATTATTATTTTATTATATATATTGTACAAGATTATGTTACTAATCAAATCTAGGCCTGTGTCCCCCAAATTTTGTGTGTTTTATATGTGTATGTGATAGTGTGTATGTGGGAAGGATGCACATATACTTTCATGCTCATGTGTGTAGGCCAGAGGTTAATGTTGAGTGTTTTTCTCAATTGCTCTCCACCTTATTATTTTTAGTTGATATTTATAACTTCCCTATTGTCTTTACAATATAATATAATCCATGTGTGTGTATGTGTGTGGTACACATGAAATAATATCCACAAGTACATGCCCATGTATGAGGGAACAGAGCATGATGTCAGTGTCTTCCTGTACGGTTCTCTGCCTTTTTACCTTGAGACAGTTCTGTGTGGCATGTGGATAGTCATCCCAGGCGTTTTTACCTGGGTGCTGGGGATTAAACTTGGGTACTTAAGGTTGCCGAGCAAGTACTCTTACCCACTGAACCATCTCTCTCGTTCCCCCACCTTATTTTTTGAGACATAATCTCTCACTGAATCTGGAGTTCACCAATTTGCCCAGACTAGCTGCTCAGTAAGCACCAGAGACTTTCCTTCCCCCTCCCCCCCAGCTTTAAGGTTACAAGCTTGTGTCACCTTGCCCAGCTTTTCCAAGTAGGTTCTAAGGATCCAAACACCAGTCTTCATGGTTACAGGACAAGTACTTACAGCAATTTCCCCAGCCTAGAAAATAATACTTTAATGAAAGTTAAAACAAAATAACACTATAATTACTTGTAATACAAATCTATCAGTGAGAAAAATTGGATTGCTTTGATGAGAGAGATACACTTGCTCAATCAAGATTCAAAATGTTTCCTTATCATTAAAATGATTCCAAATGTTTATTTGTTAATGCTGACTTGAAATGATATTTTATACATCCCATATTTTAAAGAATATCTATGTGGTGTGTGCATATATATATATATATGTATATATATGTATATATATACATATATATATATATATGGATTTACATATATGTATATATGTGAATGTGTGAGGGCACCTGTATATGTGCAGGTATGCTCGCCTGTGTACACATGTGTGTGGATACCTGAAATTGACATCAGGTGTCTTCCTAGCTCTGCATTTTGTATTAAGGCAGAATCTCTTGCTAAACACAGAACTCACCAATTCTGGCAAGTCTGGATAGGCAGCTTGCTCAGGGATTGCCTGTCTTCCCCTCTCACATGTTGGGATCACAAGTGTCTGTCATGCCGGCCAAGTTGCTGTGTTTCTTTCATATTAGTTCTTGTAGGAATGACATTTACAATATGGACATAGTCTAGACTAAAGACCTTTACTTAACCTTGCAACCAAACATCATTTTTTATAATGGAGACAAGTTCACTTATCCATGTGCTGCTCTTGTGACCCGGGCACATGACCTTAATCCTTCAGGATCCCCCTCGCCCAAGATGGTATATGAATGTACGTATGCATGCTTTACATATCAAAGCACTAAAAGCAGCATGCTTTTCTCATTGCAAACAATGAGAGAAATCGACTACATTTCATATTATAGGCCTAAGGATTAAAGGGGAAGATTTTTTTGGTAAAACATAGGTAGGTCCAAACTTCTCCTTCCCCTTTTCACACTGGAGAAGCTGTTTCAATAGAAGGAGCCAAGCCCTAGCTCGGGAATCTGGTTCCAAGAGATATCTGAAGGAACAGACACTCAGCAATTTGGGTCCGCTCTTGGCCTTAGATGCTAAGAGTCAGCCCGTTTCTGTATTAAGACACACCTATAATGTAGCTTAGAAGCACTCTAAGCTCTGGGGTGTGAACTCTTGCCCTCGTGCTTGTGTGGCAAAGACTTCACTCACTGAGCCATAGATACTCTATTTTTTAAAACAATTTATTTTCACGGAGATGAATTCTGCTGTGTAAGCGTGTGGTTTTCTTCGCCCATATGCATCTTTTGAAGGGCATTTGTACGTTTCTGTTTCATTTTCTCTTGTTTTGTGGTATCTCCATACATTCACAGGTCATTTCCAATTGCACATTAGGAAACTGGTCCTCAATTCAATGGTTTGGAAATGTGGAAAATCCTCCTGCTCTTTCCCTGGGGTACCAAACATTGCTGGAATCAGAGTTTAACCTGGAAAAAAAATATGACAGCTCATATTGTGTGAGAATCGAGATTTCGCAGGAGAACTTCAAGGAAGAAGGCGCAGAATACTGGGGAGGCCAAAATGTTGGCAAAAGCTTGCTTAGAGACGAGATAGAGGAAAAGGAGAGGCTGAGTTCTCTGAAGAATTCAGAATCACGACAGAGCTCCTTGTCTACTGCTGGCTCATAAGCAGCAGCCCCAGGGCACATAAAAAACTTCATCTCATTAACACATTAGTTATTCCACCCATTTCTTTAGCATAACTTAATGTGAATCTGCCTTGCTAGGGGTGGTCCCATGGTCAGGCAATTGACATAGCAAAACTGGAATGTGAAGCTTCCACCAAGGCCTGAGAATTTCATTCTCTTGACCACTTAACTCTAAAGGGAGTCTTTCTTTCTACTGTAGCAATCCTGGAGATCAAACTAAGGGCTTCATGTGTGCTAGGCAACCACTCGCTCTATCGAATGAGCTACATCCCAGCCCCCTCCAAATCCTCTTTTAATATGTAAGTTGACATAGTCACAGGTTCCAGAGACCATGGTGTGAACATAGCTCTTATTTTTGCCTATCATATGTGCAATGCTATTATATGAAATGGTGTTTTGCCACCTAATCTTATAGCAAATAAACCATATTCCATTGTTGAAGTTTACTTTTCAGTTTTTTTCATTAGTCTTATGAATATTCAGTCAATAAAAACATTATCAAGGGAGAAATGGGGCCAATTTAAATGGGGAAGGCAGGGAGGAAGGGTTAGACATGGAGAGAAAGAAAGGGGGAAGATAAATAATGCCTAGCTAGTCTAGAATCCTGAGGAAATCATATTAGTCTAATGGCCTAATGACAAATTACACACACGATATCTCTACCTGAGTCCATGTTTATAGCTGAAGGCTACATAATAAGAAACAGTGCCAGACAGGAAAAAAAAAAAAAAACTTCCTTTGAATTATTGGCCAGGGTAGTCCAAGAGACTCCCCAAACCATGCAAGCTATTGGCACAGCCCTTGATTGCCACCCAGAACTTGAAGGTCAGACTTTATTGCTGAAGGCATTGCATACTTTGGAGACCAGATTTACAGAAAGGGAGCTAGAACTGACCTGGAAGTAACTTACCCTGAAGGCTAGCTCTCATAGCTTCAGAGAGCACTAAGCAAGCTGTTAAGGAAGAATATCTACCAATGATCCAACACCAGCTTCAAGAGCAAACAACCACATCAATGTCCAGCACAGCATAAGACATTGATGCAGTACTGGAATTTTTTTTTTAGTTCAGTAAAATGTCTCAAATTTTTATTGTTATGAAACTTTTTCCATATTTCTCAATCGAATCTAGAGTCGCTTCCTTTATCATGCCCCCCACCCCACCCAAGTCCCTGCACTCTGCCATACATATCCTGCATCTTTTTCTGAGTCTTTCCAGAGTTTTTTTTTCAGTTCTTTTGTTGTTGTTCTCTCCAACTTGTATTGCTACAGTATATATACATACATATACATATATATATATATATATATATATATACATACATACACATTATCACTTGAATTGGAGAATTTTTCTTTCTCTGGTCAATTCTGGCTGTTTCCTTTCATGGGCTGACAGTTTTCCAGGAATAACCTTTCAATCCTACTAATGAACACAAGCAAGTGATAATAGGTACATTTTAAACAGTACTAATTATGTAGGTTATTTTGGTATAGACACAGAGTTTGGATGGTATGTTAATCAGGAATTACATTTTTTTTCTTAATATAACAGGGTCTTACTATGGCTTATACATCTCCTAACCATTAGAGGATTGTACGCTTGTGGCATCAGCTGGGTTATTCCTCTAAGGAGTGAGCTAATAGCCAATTAAATTTATATACAGGCATATGGCTGCCTCTGCTGCACAGTATTTCCAGGCAGGTGCAGAAGAGGGGGCGTGGTAGAATGTAAGGGCTGCGATTAGGATGAATGGTGAAACTACAGAAATATAGTCTGGACACTCATTTGATCAACTTGATTGAACATACAAGTCCCCCCCCCCCCCGCTGGATGGTGGGACCCATGGACTGTGTGGGTTTGGGCACAACTACTTGCAAACTGGTTTTACATGAAGGATGCTTGTACTCATAAATTATCACTTATTGTTTAAAAAATGAAAAAAAAAACTGAGTGAAAGATGCAGGACAGTTATGGCAGAATGCATGATCTGGGATGGGGTGGGGTGGAGTGGGGGGAAGGGAAAGGGAAATATGCCTGAATTGAATTGGAAAATGATGTATGAAATACACAAAGCATCAATAAAAAAATGAAAATTAAAAAAAATGTCATGTTTTCCTTAAGGAAGTGCTCGAAGGTTCCTCCTTGGCAATCCCAAATGATCATCAACACTTGGGGACAATCAAAGGCCACCTAATTGGACTTAAACCCCACTCAATGGGAAGAAACTTGTGTGTGGTACTGTCAACATACCCAAATACACACGGATGGAGAGGTCATGGATAGAGCTGCCACATCACTAGACTGATGTAATTTCTTACTAAGTGCAAAATATGTACCCTTATATTTACAGTCAAGTCTCCCAGTCACCACTCATCAAAGAAGCTCCTTTTGCACCAGATGGAGACTATTACAGAGCTCCACAGCTGACCACAAACAGACATTGTCTGTGAATTGCCCAAGCCCTAGTGGCACATCTACAATGCAACCTCTACACCTAAGGCTCACACAATACAGAAGAAGGGGTACAGAGCACACTAACAAATCTCTCAACTCTCACTAATGAAGCTCCCTCATGCAATAGAGGGCCAGGAACACAAAAGGTCACAAATGGCCAAAGCATGGACATTGTTGTCTGCAGAGTGTGGGTCCTTGAATAGGACTCCTAGATTAAGTTTCACTCACCCAGGGCTCAGAGACCACTGTGGAAGAGGGGGCAGAAAGATTGCATGACCATATGGAAACAGAATCCTACACGCTCCTGGGACCCTGCTCATATGAATCTACAACAATGGTGTCAGCAGGCACAGGACCCATACAAACTCAAGCAGACAAAAACCCAGCACAGAAGTGGGGGGAGCAGCCGCCAGCAAACGCCAATCTTAGCTGAAGAGATATTGGCAGCTGATTATTGCAGGGTGAGGAAGAGCTGATCTTAAAACCAGGGACTCTCGATAGGCTGACTAAACTTCAGTGGATGAACTTGCACTGAGGAATATCTGGGGACACTAATTTGACACAATAAGCCTTAACCCAAATGACAGAGTGTATGAATACCAGTGTGTGTGGGGTTGGGGGGGGCATGCCAGTGGGGAAGGGAGGATAATGGTGATTAACATCGATTGAGATCTTCTGTATGAAACACACAAAAATGTGATGAAAATTAAAATGCCATGATAAAATATTATGCATGGCTCAAATGTTTCCTAACCATAATTATATCACAGAAACCTGCCATACACTGTCCTCAGAGTCCAGCCATGAGAATACAACCACATTTGCCCTCTGTGGCAGCCGTCAGCTCTGCAGTCATACTAAAGTAGTTATAGTCAATGCACAAATACATTCTGCTAAGATTTTATGATATTTACATTAAAGTTGCATACACATTCAGATGTCATGAAATATTATTCCTTGTTGTGAGTGGCATCATTATCAGTCTAAGAGTATTATTGGGTTTGTTTCCTCAGCTAATTAAAGAATTAAAAAGCAGGAATAATCTCAGACCACCAGAGCACAACAATCAAACACATTTTTATTGGCGGATAGCAAATTGTATCTGTACAGATAAGAATCGCATGTATGTACACACATGCACACAGAAAGACGAAGCTCTCCACAAATGAGAGAGGGGACTGAGAAACTGAAATCTAATGTTCGCTGGAGAAAATCTGAGTTTTAAGGTTTTAGTGCCTCCCCCTTAATCTTTGATTGGTCAACTTAAAAGAAGCGGGTGCTGATAAGCTTATGGCTCCAAATGCTGAAGTGCCCTGGTCTACTGGCTCCAAGCGGTTTGGCTGAAGGGGTCCTGTTAGAAAGAAAACTAAGGCTTTCCTTCGAGACCAAGAGGAAGCAGGAAGTATATCATCACTATGACTTCTCAGTGACTCTGTCAGGGTCCTTTACATTCCTATATTTAAAATAATATAAAATGTAAAGGCATTTTGGTTTGTAGGCTGTACAAAGATAAGCACTGAGTTTGGGCTATAATTTTCTTTTTAGTACTTTAATTGTTATGTGTATGAGTGTATTGGCTGCATGTAAGTGCACCCCTGTTCACTGAGGCCAGAGGAGGGCATTGGATTCCATAACTGGAGTTATGGACAGTAGTTAACAGCCATCTGGGTGCTGTCAATATAACCTGGATCCTCTGCAAGAGCAACCGGTGCTTTTAACCACTGAGTCAAATCTCCAGCTCCAAAGATTTATTTATTTTTAAGTGTTTGTGTGTTTATATGCCGCATGTGTGCTGGTGTCTGCAGAGGCCAGAATTGGGCATTGGGTTTTCTGGAGCTGGAGTTACAGTTGGCTGGAGGTTGCCGTGTGGATGCTGGGAACTGAACCCAGGTCCTCTGAGCTCTAATTTTCTGTCTCTTCCAAGAGTTCTGAATTTTCCACTGAAGGATGTTTGTGGACCGTACCTAGGATTCTAGTGTTTTGCCTGGGTTCACATAAACTACAACATCATTACCTCACCATGCAGAGCTGTAGGGGCTGCTACAAGGAAATTAAGGTTTTTTGCAGGTCCAAGAAAGAGGAACAGATCGTTGAGGCCAGTTTGCTCTTTCTGGTGATCAGATTTTTACTGCAACTTTTTACCCCTTTACACATAGATTATATTTATTTCCAAAGTCCATCCCAAAGTCTAGTGGCTTGAGGCGATACATGTCGGGAAAGCATGCCAGTTATAGTTCCCTATTATGGTCCTATTAGTTATTAACAGTATTTATCCCCATTGGCAACTGAGAACAATGATCCATTTGGAAAGGTGCAAAGGAGAGACACAGTGTTTACTGGCCAAGGATAATCCACCTGGGCAGTGGGAAATCCTTGAATCTTTGCTTCATCTATCTGCTGTATTAAAGGAAGCTTTCTTCCTTTAATACAGTCCCTGCCCCTTTGCTATCCTCTGGGAAGCTCTTCTTTCCTATCTCTCATCCCCCCTGCTGCGCTTGAAGTGTTCCATGACTTCCTTGGGGCTGCATAGCTGTGCGGTGTACTGCTTTATGGAAGATTATTTCAACGCTCTTTCGTTACAGTTTCTGTAGACCCCTTCTCTCAATTTTATCTGCTATGTAATTTCCACATTTCATAAAGCTTGAGGGGGTAAGAAGATAGTTCAGACCATGAAGCACTTGCCTGGAAAGCATGAAGATTTGACTTAAATCAGCAGAAACCACGTAAAGAAAAAAATCAGATGTGATGACATGCTCTTGGAATTTCTGTGCCAGGAAGGTGGACACAGGTGGATTTCTGGTCAGACAGCCTAACCTTAGTTATAAAGTGAGTTTGAGGTCAACCTGTGATACATGAGACACTGTCTCCTGGAAAAAGAAAGCTTCATGCACTTGGGAAGATTCTTATACTGATGCAGCAATAATTTGGTAGGCAAATGATGTGCTTATTGGGAAAAGATTGCAAAGCAACGTGAATGGTGTAGGCTAGTTAGTGCCATCTGCAGTTAGCCGGGCATTCTGAGAGGAGAGGACTGGGGGGAGAGTCAGCCACTTTGCAATCAGAAATGAGCAGAAAAAGAAAACGCCCCAAAACGTTGCCTTTGTGCTGTTGTTCAATTTGATATTCACGGGCAGCTTTCTGTGCAGTGATCCTTTGTATTCTTTGGAAAATAGTTGGAAAGAACAATTTAAAGTTCCAATCCTAAGGCTTAAGAATATATTTAGAAGATGGTGGTAGGGGAGGGACGGCTCAGCAGAAGAGTACATACTGCTCTTTGCAGAGGACTAGAGTTCTCCTCAGCACCCATGTCAGGCAGCCCACAACTGATTATAACTCGAGCTGCAGAAGATCTGACACCCTGTTCTAGCCTCTCGGGGAGACAGTCTGCATGTGTACACCCCCACATTGACACACATGGATACATACAAGTAGAAAGAAAAATAAATCTTCAAAATATAGTTAAAAATAAAATAATTTCGAACAATAAGAGAAGCACTAGAACTTAGGAAAAAGTGCACCAAATATTAGATCCATATAAAGAACAAAGTTCACTGAGGTCAACTACCAGAAAACCGAGTTAATGCTCTTAAAGTATCTCTTTGGACTGGCCAAATTAACACAGTCATCAGGAAGGCAAGGATGGTAAGGGACAGACATTAAGGACAGTTATACTTTCCCTTTTTTTTACAACTGAGCTACATCAAAATTTATTTAATTTTGTTTGATTTATTTGTATTTATTTTTTTAATTTTTATTTTTTATTGATGTTTTGTGTATTTTATACATCATTTTTCCATCTTTTATTATATTTTATGGGATTCACAATATAAGAGCACAGTTGTTTTCAGATCACATTGACGTTGCTCAGTTTGCCATACAATTAGGTAATTGGCACTAGCATCCACAGATGAGGGATACCATTCATTGCTTTTCTGGGACTGTGTTACTTCACTCAGCATGATATCTTCTAGTTCCATCCATTTACCTGCAAAGCTCATGTTGTCATCTTTCTTAACCTCTGCATAGAACTCCATTGTGTAGATGTACCACATTTTCTCTATCCACTCGTCAGTTGAGGGGCACTTGGGTTGGTTCTAGCTCCTTGCTATTGTGAAGAGAGCTGCAGTAAACATGGCTGTGCGTGTATCTCTGCAGTAAGATGAGTCTTGTGGGTACATGTCCAGGAGTGGTATGGCTGGGTCAGGTGGCACGTTCATTCCAAGTCTTCCAAGGGTTCTCCACAGTGCTTTCCATAGTGGCTGTATGAGTTTATATTCCCACCAGCAGTGGATGAGTGTTCCTCTTTCCCCACAACCTCTCCAGCACTTGGTATCATTTGTTTTCTTGATCCTAGCCAGTCTTATTGGAGTAAGATGATTTTGATTTGCATTTCCTTAATGAGTTATGATGTTGAACACTTCTTAACATATATCATTTTTCAATTCAGTTCAGGTATATTCCCCTTTCCCTTCACCCCACCCCACCCTACCCCATCCCAGATCATGCATTCTGTCATAACTGTCCTCCATCTTTCAGTCTTTTTTTATGTTTAGGAATTCACATTTTCCTCCATTAATTTTATATTACTCTAACATATGGATACATACTCTCCACCCATATACAGTAATTACAGAGTCTGAAAACAATTGGTGGGTGGATTCTAGAGGCTGCTGAGAGATTCACATTATAACAACATAGTTGCTTTCAGATAAACAGGTTGTTGCCAACTTTTTCTTTTATCACCTTTAGGGTTTCAAGCTTCACATTGAGATATTTGATCCACTTGGAGTTGATTTTTGTGCAGGGTGAGAGGTAGGGGTTTAATTTTGTTCTTCTACAGATGATAATCCAATTTTGCCAGCAACATTTGCTGAAGATGCTATCCTTCCTCCATTGAGGGTTTTTTGCCCCTTTGTCAAATATGAGGTGGCTAAAATTGTATGAGCTCAAGTATGGATCTTCAATTTTGTTCCATTGGTCAACAGGCCTGTTTTTGTGCCAGTACC
The DNA here is from genome assembly GCA_009823505.1 of Rhizomys pruinosus. Lineage (NCBI taxonomy): Eukaryota > Metazoa > Chordata > Mammalia > Rodentia > Spalacidae > Rhizomys > Rhizomys pruinosus. Next base: position 743,997 of record VZQC01009175.1, on the reverse strand, counting down.
AGGCTATCTTTATGACTATGGCCTTGTAATATAGTTTGAAGTCTGGTAGGGCAATCCCCCCTGTATTGCATTTTTCACTCAGGGTTGCTTTAGCTCTTTGGGGTCTTTTGTTTTTCCATATGAATTTAAGGATTTTTTCCCCAAGTCTGTGAAGAAGCTCATAGGGATTTTGGTTGGGATTGCATTGAATCTGTATATCAGTTTGGGTAAAATGGACATTTTTACAATATTAATTTTCCTAATCCATGAGTATGGGAGGTCTTTCTATTTTTTGATGTTATTTTCAATCTCCTTCTTCAGGGGTTTAAAGTTTTTGTTGTAGAGGTCTTTGGTATCTTTGCTTAGGTTTGTTATCTTAGCATCCCTTCATGTTTAAAGTCCTAGAGGGAATAGGACTGAAAGGAACATTCCTCAACATGATCAAAGCCATATATAGCAAACCCACTGCCAACATCATCCTAAATGGAGAAAAATTGGAACCATTTCCCTTAAAGGGGGGAACCAGGTAAGGTTGCCCCCTATCGCCACTCCTCTTCAACATAGTGCTTGAAACACTTGCTTAGGCAATAGGACAAGAGAAGGAAATTAAAGGAGTGTTAATTAGAAAAGAAGAAGTTAAGCTATCCCTTTTTGCAGATGATATGATAATTTACCTAAGGGATGCTAAAAACTCCACCAGAAAACTTCTAGAAACAATTAAGAGTTTTAGTAAAGTGTTAGGCTACAAAATTAACCTAGAAAAATCAGTGGCCTTTCTTTACACCAACAATAAACAAGTGGAGAAGGAATATAAGAAGACCTTCCCACTCACAATAGCCTCAAAAATACTTTCCCTCTTAAAAGCAATTTGGTACAGTGTATATAACCAGCTTTGCCAGTGCAAGTATCATAATTTCTGTTTTATTTATCAGGGCTTATAGTGGGCCTGGTTGATAGTAGCTTTTAAATTTCTTTTGTTTTATTTAGAACATAATTATATTTGGAAATAAAGTATGCAAATGTGATCTCCTTCACTTTGGGTATCCTGAAATGTATATAGAACAGAAAAACTAATTTGGTTTGGAATAGTCAATTGGTGCTGTATGTTGTCATGGAAGTTTCCCCAGGGAACTTCAGGAAGCCCCAGTGAACTCCCACCTTCTACATTTTTCATTTTGAGGAAGGAGGAGTTTGATGTCACCCAAGGCTTCTGCTGTCTTTATTACTTTCTTACACAGACATGTCACTGTGATTTTTTTTACCTTGCACAAAACAGTGTTCAGAGTCTAATGTTCATAGCAGAGTGATAGATTAAATGTAATCATAGGCACAGTACTTTAACATGACATATCAACAAACAGCCACAGCCTCACCCATTATCCCTGGGTGAGCTTTTACTTGTTTACTACTCTGTGTAGAGTGAGAATATAACCAGTGTTACAATTTCATTTCTCTGGGCCTTGCGTTGCAGGTAAAATGTTTCAAATTACTAAAATAAAATCAAACTGCTTTATTCATAGCAAGGCAAAGATATTTTCCTTTGGAATTTCTGTGAGAACTGATGAACGGATGCATAAAGACCTGTACTACAAAATATATTTATTGCAAACGAAACCCCAAATTACTAGAAAAATTCAATTTGAAGTAGAAAATACATGCCACTGTATTCTTTATGGAATAGTCATATGCCACTGAATAGAATGTGATTTTACAGAGAATTGAATATGCTCCTAGAAAGATGATTTCATAAACACACTTGGGAGGATATAATTTGAATATAAATGCATACTTATTTAGCATTTTACAGTTTTTATGAATTTCAAATATATAAGAAGAAATGCTTGGTGAATTGGGGAAATTGTGTTTTTCTTCTTTGTATGGATAGAGATATCTATTTGAAGAGTGTTGATTTATAGTATCGGATTCTAAACCAGGTATTGTTACAATAACAAAAAAAAACTCAAAAGAGAGAATTGGTCAAGAGAACAGGAATCTCTGGCTTAGGTGGTGTGTTAATTTTCCAGTTTTGCTGGTCACAGGACCACCCTTAGGAAGGCAGGTTCTCTTTAAGTCATGAAAAAGAGATATGTGGAGCACCTAGTGCATTGATGAGATGATGGACTTCATCATCCAGAATCCTGCCCCTTAGTGCAGTGCTTCTGGACCGGGCCACAGACATGTGGTTTTACATAATTCTGTCCACTTTTCCGAGCTCTTCAGAAAATCATAACTTCTCCTTTTTTGTTTCTTTTTTTCTTTTTTAAAAATATTTTATTTATTTTTTTAATTTATGTGTATGACTGTATTGCCTGTATGTTTGTTAAGTACACCTATGTCATGCAATACCCATGGAGGACAGAAGAGGGAGTCTGATACCCTGGAACTGGAGTTACAGTTTTTGGCCACTATGTAGGTGCTGGGAATCAAACCTGGATCCTCAGCAAGAGCAGCCAGTGCTTTTAATTGCTGAGCCATCTCTCAAGATCTGTTGCAGCTTTCTTCTAACCATGCTTTCCCTAATGCTTTGGCTGCCCCCAAACTTTGGATTTCATTACTTTTTCCCTAAATTTCCCTTCCTTGTCCCCAGCTACTAGTTGGCCACATGCCTGGCCTCCATAGTGGCTCTAAACCAGCATGGCTTTCGCTCTCCTCCTTAGGGCACTTGCTGAGATGTACAGCTTGCCCACCCTTAGGATTTTTCTTTTAAAATCTAATGAAGTTTTCTTGAGTCTGTTCTTAAATTCTTGTATGAATGAGACTACGAGCCCTTACGGAGGACCCTGTTTCCCTCCTGTAATTAGTGTGCCTTTGGCTAAAGAAACTCTTCCTGGAATCTGGAGTTTGATTCTGAGTGTGACACTTTACTCAGGCACGTGTATAGTTTCAGAGCATTTAGGAAAGGACAAATGAACTCTTTTGTAAATTTTTTATTATTTTTTATGTCTGTGAGTGTACTGTCTGCATGTAGGTTGGTGTACCTGTGACGTGCAATGCTGCGGAGGTCAGAAGAGGGCATTGGATTCCCCTGGAACTGGAGTTAAAGATGGTTCTTAGCCACCATGTGGGTGCTGGGAATTGAAGCCATCTCTCCAGCCCCACAACTGAATTCTTTAGTAAAGACCAAACAAGCTGTTGAAGTTTAATACTATAGAGGTTCTAAAAGGACTTCTGATGTCATTTATCAAATGGTCCAGTTAGTAAGATTAGGGACTTCCATGCATGGAGGTAAAATTTAAGAAAAAATACTTCAGGTGTTTAATATCTGAAATACAGGATTCCAAATATGGAAAGGGTGGCTTGTGTGAGTTTCTCCTCTCTAGAATGTGCATCATAACCAGTGACTTGGTGAGATAATAATCTGAATTTAAAGAAACATGAGGTTGTCATACAAATCAATTAAACATATTAAAATTGTTTATAACACCAACAGTGAGATATCTCGGTGAGTAGAAGTGCTTCTTGTGCTAACCTAAATTCATTCCCAGGAATCCAAGAAGGGAACTGAATCCAGAACTCTGACCTCCACATGTGTGTTAAGTAACACACACGCACACACACACACACACACACGCACACGAGTAACACACACACACACACACGCATGCGAGTAATGATAAATAAAAATTAAAAAAATAAAAAGCCTATGAACCACAATGAGCAGTCCTACAAGATCTGCCCAGTGTGGCAATTGTGGCAAATTTTCCTTGGGGGGAACCAACAACGGTCTAATTGGAGTTAGGGCCCCCTTGGTAGAAGGGGATTCATGCCTGTTACTGTAAATTTAGCCAACTACTCATAGCTGGAGACATCACAGACTCTGTAGGACAACCTATTACTGCCATTTCCCTAAATCAATATAATTTCCAAGTGTGTTCTAAATCCTCATCCTTATGCCCACAGATCAGTGCAGCTCTCACCCCTCATCAAGGAAGTTCTTTTATGCAAGAGATGAAGACTATTACAAAGATCGATAATGACCAAAATACAGAGAATATGTGATTATGGGGGTGCCCAGGCCCAACTGACAAATCTAAAATGTAACCCTACACCCAAAACTCAGTGAGCATCCCACAAGAGGGGTCAGAAGGACTGTATGTCAGCAAAGCCGTGCCCACCTCTGCATAATGACAACACCAGGTGACACGTCAACATGGATGGAGGGAATTCCACAAGGTCCCACCTCTACTGGAAGAGATACAGACAGCCGAAGGCTGCTCAAAAAAGAAGAATCAGCTTTCTCTAGGGATGAGCTCGCTGAGAGGTTTTCCAGTCCCAAGTGGTCATCCCTAAACACATGTATAGACAAGCACCATTAAATGGACATGATAAGGATGATAAGGGGTTTGTGTGTGTGTGTGTACATATATATAACATATATAAACTTATGTATATATAACGATAATAATTAAAGGAGAGGTCGTCTCAAAAGTGAGAGGGAATGAGTGAGGCCTTGGAGGATTTGGAGTGAGGAGGGGTGTAAATGATGTAAATACAGTCCTCAGGTATGAAAATCTCAAACAAGTAAATATGTATAAATTAAGAAAATGAAAATAAAGAAGGTACAACTTAATATAATGAGGAAAGTATTATTAAAATATACCAAAGAATTCTTACAACTGCACACAAGCATCTCCTTCTGATTTATAAAAAGAACACGTAGCACATGTATGAAGCGAGTATTAAGAGTAGACAGTGGCAATGAGGACATAAACGAACAATTCACACATGGTGGAATACACAGATGCAAGTGTTTTTTTTTTAATTTTTTAAATTTTATTTATTTATGTATGTGTATCAATGTATTGTCTGCATGCAGGTTTGCGCACCCGTGTTGTGCAATGCCGCGGAGGTCGGAAGAGGGTGTCGGATTCCCCTGGAACTGGAGTTCTCCTGGAATTGGAGTTTCAGATGGTTCTCGGCCGCCATGTGGGTGCTGGGGATCGAACCCGGGTCCTCTGTAAGAGCGGTCGGCACTCTTAACCACTAGGCCATCTCTTTATGCACAGTTATTTAAATAAGTTCAAATTAAAACAGAAACATATAATTTTATACCTATACCAGAAACACCATATGGGACTAAAATTAAATTGATAATACCTGGGGATGAAAAGGTTGCCCTGTAGCTAATTCCATTCATTCTTAGTAGTGATGTACAATATCAAAATATTTGTGCAAGCAATAAAACAAGTGAAATCAGAGTATATGGAATAGTTCATACTCACTTCATTAAGCCAGCTCTTGTTAGTATTTGGTTAGTAAATAACTCAGAAGATATGAGTTATAACAGCATCAATAACAGTGAATGAAAATATTTGGAAGGAAATAAACTATGTATTCAATGTGTCGATGACTCGCTCATCTGATTTCAAGTGAGATCAATCAAATTTTTATGTGTTCAATAGAAATTTTGGACTTTTTCCTTGTGAAATATCTGTATGTGTTTTATGATTATTTTTCTATGGGATAATTCATAATTTTCATCTGTTTTGGAATTAAACATAAATATAGGTAGATATATAATATATACGTGTGTAGACAGATTCCTGTTACCAACTTAGAAGATTACATGTTGCCATTATGTTTATAAGCCTATTTCATATGGTAGAGATTAATGTAGATTCTAAGACGTAGGATATTTTAAAACTACTTTAAAGTATGTTCTAGCTTTAAAAAGATCAATTTTCTGCCTTTAGCTCTGTGTTAGTTACTTTGCTCATTGATAGAAGCCCTGACAGAAACAACACTCAGAACATGAGATATGGGCTCTGGGTTTCAGAGTTGCTCTCCCTCATGGTGAGGATGGCTTGGTAGACGGAGCAGTTCTGACTAAAGAAGTGGGAGTGTGTGCACCCACATTGCTGCTGGGCCAGATGCAGGGAGGAGACTAGAAGCAGAGCCCAGCTAGAAGGCTCAAGCCCAGGTCCCAGGGACCCACCTCTGCCATCTAGGGTCCTATTCTAAAGGTTTCACAGCTTCTCAAAACAGCACTACCATCTAGGACAAGGTATTTGAACACTTGAGCCTGTGGAACTGTTAGATATTAATTATATATTCATGGGATTGTGCATTAGTCACTTTTCTGTTGCTGTTATAAAACCACCATGACAAAGGGAACTTATAAAAGGAAGAGTTTATTTGAGTTTATGATTGGTGGTTCCAGGGAATTAGAGTCCATAGTGGTGGGGGGGGTATGGTGGCAGGAGCTGGAGCAGAAAGCTGAGGTTCACATCTTCCAGTGAATACGGGAAGCAGGAGAGACAGAGCAACTAGAGATTGGAAAGGCTTGTTGAACTCTCTAAGCCCACCCCCAGTGACATACTTCCTTCAGCATGGCCACACTGTCTAAGATCTCCCAAAACTGTGCCACCAACTGGGGACAAAATATCTGAATACTTGAAGCCTATGGGGGTCAGTCTCATTCAAACCACCACATTCCACTCCCTGGCCCCCCAAAAGGCTCATGACCATATAAAATGCAAAATGCCTTTAGTCCAAAAGTCCCCATAGTCTTTATCAGTCTCAATTCTATTCAAAAGTCTATGGTCCAAAGTCTCTTCTGAGACCCAGGCCAATCTCTTAACTGTAAGCTCGATTGACGGTTCCAGGGAATTAGAGTCCATTGTGGCAGGGAGGCATGGTGGCAGAAGCCGGAGCAGAGAGCTGAGGTTCACATCTTCCAGTGAACACAGGAAGCAGAGACCATCAGGGCTGTTTGTATGATATTTTTAAATTAAGAATCTGTGGGTTCTGGTCAGCTGGGGCTGAAGAATCAGCTGTAAGTAACAAGAGACCAGAACCTGAAGTGAAACCTTTGCTGTACAATTGATGCTGGTTAGCTGGGGCTGAAAAATCAGCTGTAAGTCACAAGAGACCAGCATCACTGTGGTGAAATCTGAGAATTTCCTCAGGGTCAGCACAGAGAAGATGTAGTTCAGAGGGGTCCTGAGCCTCCACCTCAAACTGGAAGCAGGACTTGGTAATGTGTAAGAGTCTCCTATATGAAGAAAAAGAAGTCTCCTATATGGTTCTGGTGTTGAAATGTGAAGGGGTCACAGAAAGCAGCTGGGGCTTGGCACTGTGAGAGGTCAGGAAAGGCCACTGGTGGAAGTGCACACTCGGTTGCAGTGAAGAGCCCAGGATTGCAGGGGTCATGGAGAGAAGCTAAGGCTTTGCACCAGGAGAGGTCAGAAGAGACCATTGGTGAAGGTGCAGCCTCAGTTTCAGTGGCGACCCCAGCTTTTCGGAGATGCCAGAACCATGGGATGACCACCGAGAGCAGCAGCAGGTGTGGAATGGAGCTGGCCTGGGCCTGTGTGATGAGCTGTGTGTGCTGTGGACATCAGAGTCAGAGAAGTAGAGCTGCCAAAACCCTCTGGAGCCCAGAAGATTCTGGGTGAATCCCAGATCTCCAGATTTGAGCTACTTTGCTGGACTTAGGTTTTGTTTAGGTGTGCCTGGTTCTTCCCTTTGAAAGAAGACAGTTCTTGTTTTGGATTTTACAGGAGCCTACAGTTAAGAGACTTTTAACAACTGTGAACTTTTACATGTTTGGACTTTTTTAAGGACTGTGGGGCTTTTAAGGTTGTACTGTCTTATGTTGTGATTAACATGTTAACATCATACCTTGGGGACAAGAGATGGAAAGGTGGTGGTTTAATAGTAATGTGTTTTGTGTGTCCAAGTTGACAAGGGGTCAATTGTGCTGGATACCTTTAGTGTCAACTTGACACATTTGGGTTGAAGGAGCTTAAATTGAGGAATTGGTTTCATTGGACTGGCTTGTGGCCGTGTCTTGATTGTTGATTAGTGTGGGAGGGCCCAGCCCACTATGGGCGGTGCCACCCCTGGGCAGGTTGTTGTGTACAGTAAAAGAAAACAGGCTGGGCATGGGCCAGGGTAGCATGCCAGTAAGCAGCATTCCTCCATGACCTATGCTTCAGCTCCTGCCTCCAGGTTGCTGCCCTGAGTTCCTATGGTGGGCTCCCTCTGTGATGAAGGATGTGAGTCAAATAAACCCTTTCCTCCCCAAGTTGGAATTGGTCAGAGTATTTTGTTACAGCAATTGAAAGGAAGCTAGAACAGATGGCTTCAGAGGTCTTGCTATAAATATATAAAAACTGCTATATGCACACACAAAAACATCTTTTTTTAAAGGCAGCATTTGGGGCTGGAGAGATGGCCTAGCGGTTAAGAGCGCCGACTGCTCTTACAGAGGACCCGGGTTCGATCCCCAGCACCCACATGGCGGCCGAGAACCGTCCGAAACTCCAATTCCAGGAGAACTCCAGCTCCAGGGGATTCCGAGACCCTCTTCTGACCTCCGCGGCATTGCACGACACAGGTGCACAAACTTCCATGCAGACAGTACATTCATACACATACAGAAATAAATAAAATTAATAAAAAAATTAAAAAAAAAGAAATGAAAAAAATAAAGGCAGCATTTAAGAAAATTTTTTGACTTATTTATGTGTACGAGTGTTATGCCTGTATGTATGTAAGTGCACCCATGTCATGAAATGCATTTGGAGGCCAAAGAGGGTGTTGGCTTCCAGGAACTGGAGTTATGGACATTTGTCAGCCACCATGTGGGTGCTGGGACTCAAACCCAGGTCTTCTGCAGGAGCAGCCAGTGCTCTTAAACACTGATCCAATCTCTCCAGCCCCACGAATATCTTTTATCTGACTATTTGACATTTGTATATATTCTTTGGTTGTCTGTTCAAAATCATTTGTCCACGTTACAAATAGCTGAGTGGATTTGCAACATATATAAAATGTCACATTTTGAGTTCTTCAACAATGACTGCTAATTCCTGTGACTTTATACTTTGCAAGTTTCACCATTCCTAAATACTATTCTTTTATCATTTACTGTTGGCTGTTCTTGGTCATTTGTTTTTCTATAATAGTAACCTTTAAAAGTACTTTTTATTGCTATTTTAGCTACAATGGAGAAGTGGCATTTTGTGATATTTAATCTTCTTCCCCATCTCTTCATTAATTGGCTCTTCTTTAATGTTAAATCCTTTTGGTTATTGTACTCTGCTATCATCTTGGTCCAAACCACTAACATCGTGTCTGACATTCTATAACATAAATGTACTTCTTGCTTCTCACCCCTTTACCTCCTCCCACTCCTGTCTGTTCTCCATACAGTAGCTATGATGATGTGTCAGAATACATACAACTACAGTCAAAACTCTCTAATGTTTCTCATGTCACTAAGAAAGTAAGTACAACCTTGCCAAACTAGTCCAGGAGAGCCTGATCTGTGCATCCTCCACGCCTCTCACCGTTTCATGCATGCAAACATTCATCTTGCTCATACCACAAGACACATGAAAGCTATGGCCCAGCCTCAGTCCTGTGCACACAGGTACCTATGCATAGACTTCTCCATGTCCATTTCACTGTAGTGCCTGCATGTTCCCTCTTTGCAGTGACTGCTGCAGTAGAGTTGGCATACTTGGCAGCCTTTCACACAGTGCCTACAGCAGGGTCTAGGGTACAGCAGGTGGCTAGAAGATATCTGTTGAGTGTGTATTTTTCTTCACAGGATCACGCATAATTTTTTATAGAAATACACCAAGTGTCCTTAGTTTAAAATAAATGACATTTTAATTTTCACATTTCCCCATGGATATTATTATGTTTTGTTAAAGATAATAAAAATTATTCAAATTCAGTACTGTTTATACCTGGCTTGTAGTCATACCTTGCTTCAGACTATTTTTAAAAACACCCAATATTGGAGGCATTATATTTAGATAAGACAGCATGTTTTAAATGCAATTTTTTGCAGGTGAGAGTCACATATTTTGCCATCTGCCATTCAGAATTAAAGGAATATTTCAGGATCTATCATGTGAACCACCTCTCTGAAAAATGACTTAATCATTTTTCTCAAAGACAAAACTTGGAAGTTGTCAAGGCCTCCTGCCACATAGGAAGAACACAAGAAACCACCATCTGGATTATCCTGTTCCAAATTCCTGCAATGGTATGAATCTTTGCCAATTTTATGTTCCCACAGATGCAAAGCCCAAGTCACTCTTGCCTTTGTTCTCACAGGTCTATTATTTAAGGACAATTATTCTGCAAGGAAGTCACAATTTCTTTACAGAGGATACTGAATTCTCAGGAGGAAAACAGTGCATCAGTACTAAAAGGTCAGCACAAACACAAGGAACTGCAGGGCACAGAGCACTCACTGAGCTAGAACACATACCACCATCTACCTTCAAGAACCCTTTCCACATGAAACTCTTGTAGATAAAACTTACTGTTGTACAATGAACACTCTGCACTTGTAGAAATAAGAAAGCAATTGATGTTTCTAATGTGTAAGCATTAGATCAAATGGGGCTGGGAACACACGTCTGTGGGATCTGCTGACCTTCAGAGGAACTCTTTACTAGTCAGCAACATGGAGCTTTGATAGATGAGATAATGCTTAGTGAATTGAAGCTCATCTTTTATTCAGTACTTGTAACTTAAACTCCGTTCAACTGAATAATTTCTGTACTCCAGCCATCAAGAGTATTGATTGCTATTTTAGAGTGTTGGGGCACTGTTCATTTTGCAAAGGCAATTGCAAGGTGTCTCAACACATCGTCAAGCTATTGGGAAGATGAAAACGGTCTGCTGGAGTATAAATGAATGATCCCATGCCTCTGTTTAATAATGTAGGAAGCAAAGCAAAAAGTGACTAAAACAGGAGAGCAAGGATACAATTCAATATGCCTGGCTTACCAAAATATCATATTTAAATGTTCTGTGCTTTTTTTTTTTTTTCATCTCAGGGAAAAGGACGTAAATGAAATATATTAATTGTAAGGGCTACTGCCACCAAGTCTTGGTGTTAAAAGAGCCAGGTGCCTTCAAATTAAACACATGCTTTTTAGTTCTTACATTCCCATAAAGTTGGCATAGCTCAACCATTCCATCTACTCCAATTATCAAAGTGTGAGAAACAAGGCATTAACAATCTCTTTTTAAAGGGACCATGCTCTTAGGGAATAGTTATTGATTTCAGAGATCTGCATATAAAATAATAATCTCCCAGGGATCTACTATCTCTAAGTATTGAGAGGGGTGATCAATGTGAATGAATTCACTAAGTTAATGTCCCTGAGAGGATACTGGTCTCCTTTTCAGTATTGTGATTCCTCTTTCATTCAGTTGTCTATAAATGGCTGGGGTCTGTCAGCTACCAATATGCTCAAAGTCCTAAAATGACTTAAAAAGGATTTGGAAAATGGGATTGCAGCCTCGCTCCTTCTTCCAGAAACATAGTCTAAATTAGTCCAATTAATTAATTTATGTGAAATGGCTGTAGATGTGTATATGTACATAAATATAAATGTTTTACTCTCTCAAAAAAGCAAGTAAAATATATAGTTTCATGAGACTTCAGCATGCAATCACAATCCTATCCAAGGAAAAATCATGGAAAGGTTCAAATGAATAGCTACCCTCTTAGACACTACCTTGCTGTCCACCACCATAGTTGCATAGCAGATAAAATAAATAAACCTTAGGCTCCAATGTCATTTTTGATTAAATACAAGAAGGCTGTAGGACAAAAACACTTATGACAAACCTAGGGAGTATAAAGACACTTAAATTTATATGTGCAATAAATATTGCTCCTGCTGCAATATTAAGATATTTCCTCAGCTCAGGTCACATGGGGCTGTTTTCCTTGTGTGTGGAGGGGTGGCTGTCAGGAGCTGCTTCCACACTCCTAGGGGTTAGAGTGCTCATCCTGCTGTCTCTATGTTGTACTTTACAGCTCTGTGCAAATGACAAATTGAATACCTGTGTTCTTTTTCACTCTAGTACAAAGCATAAGAACAGAGCTATAGGTTATTAGCCTGCTCACTGGGTATTAGACTGCTTACGGTTGTCCTCCTGAGATTTTGATGCACCAAGTTAGTGTGGAGTATAATGATCCCGTCTAGCTCTGACAGGGATTTATATAACAAAATTTGAAGGGCCGGATCTTGAGGACATTCTCAACTTTCACATCCTCTTCTCATGTCAGAATTCTGTCAGGAGTCAGACTGCAAGTGTACCATGGCTAATGAAAGAGTTTAACAAAGGGAACATTTTATAAAGATGTGAGTAGACCCAGGGAGCCAGCAAGAAATGGAGGAGGTAGCTCTCTGGGACAGAGCAGCCAGGGTTACTAGTTCTAAGACAGAAGGAACACACAGGCTTTCACAACCTAAAGAGGGTGGAAGGACAGCGAGTTCACCTGTTGGGAGTTGCAGCCCTCAGGAAAGTGACAAAGCCCATCATGAAGACAACGTGGCAGGAAGGAGACCAATAGAGTAACTACCCAGTTTTTCCTTCTTTCTTCCCCTGGGCTGTTAATGTCCCCAACTGCAATGTGATCAAAATTAACCCAGAATCCAGAAGAGAGCGAAGCCATTAGTGCTTTCTACATGACAGCCCTCTCCCCTGGTGACAGAGCAGGACAGACTATGAAACAGAAGAAGATCTGGAGATGGATGATGGAAGGTATCTCTCTCATCCCTGAACTTAGGCATATAGTCAAATGAAACCATTCTATCCTTCAATACAGAAATAGCACAGTGGGTGCTTTTCATCAGCAGAACTAGAAAGCAATTTCTATTTTGAACCTTCTGTAGAAAAGTGCCCCCCCCCGCCCCGGCAAAGGAGACACAGACTCACATGGTATAAGGTAAGAGAAATATTTATTTTATTTTGCACAAGAACGAGCTTATACTGAACAAATTCAACCAAATAATATTAAGTGCAGTAAAACAAGGAAATAGGGATGACTTTTCCTGTTAGAAAATATTACGTAACCATGCCTGTGCATTATTTTTATCATTACAATAGGTTGTTTCAGATTTCAGAGTGTGCACTGTACATAACACATTATAGCTTTGCTTCTGAAAATATAACTCACTCGTCAGCTTACATTTTGCTTTTGCAGAGAGGAACTTAACCGATTTATGAAGTTTCTGATCTAGAAGAACTTTTTTTGCACCAGTGAAGCCAGAGGCATTGAAGGCTTGGCAGGCTGGGGCTTCTTATCCAGGGGTCAGGAGGTCATGGCCTGTGTTCCACACTCTCTACAAGGTGATGTCAGGTACAACAGAGGCAGAATTGTGGTCCAGTTTCCTCAATAATTTTCTTTTGTGAATTTTTTTCAAGCTTCGCTAATGTCATAACTGACTTTTGCCCAGCCATTAACATAGATGCATTTAAGCTGGCCACAAATCACTTAGGTTTTAACTTTTAGGGGATCTTTTTAATGAAAGAACATTCTTTAAACAGAAATCTCCCATGAGGCAGTTCACTTCACAGCTCCTGAAGGCACTGCGGGTCCACTGAGCAGCAGATGTGGCCGTTCTAGAGAAAACAACAGAAAGGAAGTGGAAGATGAATTCTAAAATAATAAGCAAACTCTCAGCCTTATTGAGTAGCACATATAAACGCACCTACACAAATTGTTGGCAATTTGCGGTCCTGAAAGTTGAATATTTTATTTGTTTTTATGACTATCACTGCAGAACCCACCTTTGCCCATTTGCATGTGATAGACTGGCTCTTTCTTTACCCTTGTTTCATACTTGTTCTTTAATTTACTTATTTACAAAATATACACTGAGTTCATTTAGACAAGTAAGGCAGACCTAGTCACTAACCTAAAATGTCAGTTTAATGGGGGAAACACTTCAATGGAAAGAGTAAGCACCAATGAATATACAACAACAACAAAAAATACAAAAAAAGTAATGTTTGGAGAAAATGTTTGTATATGCTTAAAATTTATATATTTAACTTTTACTCTTCAGTGTAATATATTAGAAGATGAGGCATCTGGGAAAGTTAATTAGAACATGACCATGGAGTCTTCATGAATGCAAGGAGTGCCCTTCTAAAAAGACAGGCACTCAGCACCATGTTGCCCACTCAGAATCCTAGCACCCAGGAGGCACAGGCAGGAGGCTCAGGAGTTCAAAGCTAGAATCAGATTCAGAGCAAGCTGGAGGCCAGCTGGGAGACATGAAACGCTGCAGTTAAATAAAAAGGAAGGATGGGCATAGTCAGTCTCTCTCTCTCTCTCTCTCTCTCTCTCTCTCTCTCTCTCTCTCTCTCTGATACAAGCTGACTGTCTACAACCAGGAACAGCAGGAAGAATGGCTCACCAGACAGTAGCAGTACTTCTGCTAGCATCTTGATCTTGGATTGTGAGAGTGCATTTTTTTAGTTTGGGACCTGTGAGGAACAAGTTTCTGTCCCTAAGGAGCCCAGTCTGTTTCAGCACAATAAACTGAGGTAAAGGGAAGTAAGTTGGGAGCTGATGAGATGAGTGAACTGCCCCTTCCTCACTTCCTGTAGAGGACATAAGTGTGCCTAGCTCTGAAGATGATGGAGGAAAAGTGACGCCCAAACAGGGAAAAGCACAAGGAGGGGCTTTGAAGTGATACATACATGTGCCAAAGCTTGAAAAAGAAGGTTCAGAGAAGAACTGAAGGTTGTTCTGAGTGAGAAATTTAAGTTAGAGAAGTTTATGAAAACAGTGTAGAACTGAAATAAGGGGAACAGGCTGAGAAGGCCCGGTGTACTCAATTACTTATCACAAAATGCATCAAAATACAATAACTATAAGAAGCACAGACCCCACCCTCCTTGACTCCTGGCACTCTTACTTTTCTCCAGCTAACTAACAGTAACTGCAGTGTGTAATCACCAAGATAGTAAAGTCCTCAGCCTCAGGGCTACACTCAGCCAGGCAGAGTAACTGCATGCCCAGCTCTGCCCACACAGCATCCTCGCAAATCACTATTAACAGAGACACTGTTCAGTTAGAAACTGGAGATCAGAAAGCTTAAATATTCTACCCCAAACCACACAACTAAAAATGACAGAGCTGGGATTAAAACAGGTGACTATCTCTAATAATCATTTGATCCTGGTTTCTCTCTGGTAACTGACTTTAGATGGATGAAAGGTCATTAATATGACAAAATGAAGTGTTATCTCATGGATGGGACTTTGAAGGAAGGGATTTTGCTATTCTAGCAGAAGTGCACCTACACAGAGGCAAGTCAGTCTACACCAAAGCGGGGGCGGGGGTCCCTGTTTAAACTAGTACCCTCCCTCTTTTGGTGGTTTGTCAGATTTCTTGCTCCGGCAACAAGACAGAGACTAGCCCTGTCTCAGCTCTGTAGTAGCACTTTACAGAGTGGCCAGGATGCTCAAAGGAAGAGATGTTTTTAACCATAAGCTGGTTGCTAGGTTGTACTCCAGTTTCCCGAGCTGTTTGGCCTTGAAACAGAAATAAAGGTGGAGAATTTGTGACCCCTTCTCCTGCTGTGTGAAACTAGCATTAGAACTGTGTAAGGAAGAAGTCCTCCCCAGCACTCCCATCCATGTTTTAACATGGGACATACTTCCCAAACCCTTTAGGAGTGTTTTCTTATTCCATGCCATATGTTCTACTGTTTCAGGACGATAGCTCTACACACCCTATCATTGGCAGCTTCTCAACCTGAGAGATATTCCTTCACTCAAGATAGATAAATCGGGCATCCTAGTAGGGATCCAGATCCAATAATGGTGGAATTGATTCTATAGGCTAAGAGCCATGCAATCTGGATAAACTATAAAATACTGTAGGCAACAATCAGTGGCGGGCTGACATGGAAGGGGCTTCAACTGAAGTATAAGAAATGTACCCTGTGATTCACTTCTGCTCTGTGACCCTCAGGGTGATCAGTAGTCTGTATATGTTCACAGGGCCATTCCTCAAGCAGCGAGAAGTCAGAGGACAGCTTGGGGCTAGCAAACAAGTTTACAATTGTGGTTGAAACAGCTACTAAGCTAGGAATGGAACAGCACAAGGTTCCCTAAAATCATTACTTGGGGATCAGAGGATCCCCTAGGGATCAATCAGAGAGCCCCACTTAGAATGTCAGAAGATCTGAGGAGGTAGTTCAGCTGATTCAGAGGGGCAATGTTTAAAATCAGTGCCCTGTCAAGACAGAAAGGGTTGATAACAGTTCAGATTTTCACTAAAATCTTAAAGGACTATAATTAGAATTAAAATAGTATCTCAAACTTAGTATGTTCACCCTAAACGTGAAAGTAAATCGGACTAGTACACCAAACAGGTAGAAAGACAAGCCCCGCAGGTCTTGCTTGAAGGACAAAGTGTGTTCACCGAAAGTTAGAAATTTGGGTTTGAAAGAGCTAGAAAAGATATCTCAAAGTTGAAAGTATTTTATAATTCCTTGCCCTATTACATCAGACAAAGAGAATGGGGAAAAAGTGCTCTCCTGAAACCCAACAGAATGTAGACGCTCCCTAAAACCTGCGGCAGATGCAGAGGGGGATGCCAGAAGCTTGGTTTGATTTCTTATACTTGTCAAGACCATAGGTCATTTATCTGGTTTTAGTGTTAACCTCCAAATTATGACTCTGAAATACAAAGGTGACTAAATTAGACAAAATTTTATAGGCAGAATAATCAAGCTAAAATGCTCTCAACTCGGGGACTGTGAACACTATCTATTCTGCCTACATCAAGTGTATTAAGAACAGTCACTGAAATAGAAGACATAATGTTCTATTTTCCTAGGAGAATAAAGTGAAAATCTTTATAAAGATTTTCACCAACCATAGGAATAAAATGTAGTAAACAGCAGACCCCAAAAGTTTTCAATTCAATGTAACTGACCACAACAACCAAGAAACATGCCCAATTCTGCCAGATTGATTTTCACTTTAGAAAATGTAATATATCTACTTTGTCAATATATTTTATAGAACTCATAAAAGAACTAGATAAAAATCAATGAGATAATACTGTCTTCCATCATGAAAGGAGAAACATGAAATGTGATGTTACTGTTTTTTTTTTTTCTCCTAGAGACACGTGCAGTTACCTGCATTAGGACACCATGTGTTGTTTCCCCTGAACACTCTGGCTGCAGTGCATGCAAGGTCTTTCTTCCTGAAGACCCATCACAGATGCACAAGGCAGTCAGTGGCACTAACAAGGCAGGGTGACACTGCTCCCACCTCTACTTGAGCAACACACAAATGGGAGATGAGCCTCGCTGCCCAGGTAAAGCTCCTTAGCATCTCTGATCCCGGGGGTGCAGCTGGCAAGTGCTCTCTCCTGGCACCTGGGCTCCTCACCTTGCACTGGCAGAGGGTACACTCAGTGCCGTGCTTGATCCAGGAAGACCCAGTGAAACGAACCACATTCATCTCATCCAGGCAAGTTTTGGTGATGTCATTGCGAATGGTGTCGGCTTGGCAAGGGTCGGTGACGCAACGTGGACAGCACTCATTCTCTGGGAGGACACTAAATTCACACTCGACATCTGGGCAAGGCAGGGGCCAGCAGTCAACTTCCCCTTGCTGCAAGGAAAACAGAGGGAGTGAAACAGAAAGAAAGGAGGAGCCACAAGGGAAGCAGCAGGGGTCGGGGGAGGCACAGGGGAGGAGACGGATCTTTACACTTAGATCTTCAAAGCCCACAAATCCCAAAGAATCTACAGAAGCCACATTAGGTGATGAAATCTGCATTGCAACAGATTTCTAAACAGTTTTTAAGGATTAAACAAGAACAACACTAAAACAAAATGAAGTAACAACCATTTAGTTCCCTTAAAACAATAAATGTGTATGGTGCCCATCTTGCCCAGGAAAAGGGGCAATGTGAACAGGTCTCCATGTTTTGATCTCGAGGTCCCTTTTTTCATTCTTGCTTCCCCTAACTCCCCTTTATTCCTTTCTCATAATGTTTATAAAAATGAAATTTAATATGAACACAATTTGACAGCTTCTTATCATTTTTATACATTTTCAGTGAAAGGACTTGGAGTGCATCACGGCCAATAAAAGGAAACAAAGACAAAATGAAAACCTGATTTTGTTCTCTTATTTCACATGATAAAATTGTATTAATTGGACCATTTTAAAACCATGGTTCCCAACTGTTTGCTATTCTCTTCATAATTTTAAATCTCATGGCTTAAGAGATGAAAGCAGTTTTTGGACACAGAAACTGACCTTGCTTTTCTGATTCAATTTTTTTTTCAGCCAAAAGTATGAAAAGATAGCAAACACAAAGCACTGACTTAAAAATATCTTTATAAGGGCTGGAGGGATGGCCTAGCGGTTAAGAGCGCCGACCGCTCTTGCAGAGGACCCAGGTTCGATCCCTAGCACCCACATGGCGGCCGAGAACCGTCTGTAACTCCAATTCCAGGAGAACTCCAGTTCCAGGGGCATCTGAGACCCTCTTCTGACCTCCGCGGCATTGCAGGACACGGGGGTGCACAGACCTACATGCAGACAGTACATTCATACACGTACAAAAATAAAATAATAAAAAATAAAAAAATATCTTTATAAAAGTAGAAAGGAAACTGGCCATAACTTCAAAAATAAGCTTTCCTGTGAAACTTTCTGCTACAAAAATTCACACTATAATTGTTCTTTTTCATTTACACAATTAGGAAGAAATAAGAAATTTAGTTCACTGAAAAGAGTTGGTGCTTTCTTGATCATATCTTAATTTCCTCTTTACCCGCTATTTCCAGGAAAAGTTTCACAAATATATATAAAAATCCAATTATAGTATGTATTTATCATCTATTCCCATTGTGCACAAAACAAGGTAACCACAAAGCAGGAATAATCTTAGGAAGAAATGATTTTTTTTTCTTTTTTCCATTTGTGGATGTTTGTTGTGCATATGCATGTGTTCATGCATGTTTTGCATGTGTTCATGCATGCTTTGCAATTGCATGGAGATAAAATGCGCCTGTGGTGGCTCAAGGCTGATGTCAGGAATCACCTTAGATTGCTCTTCCACCCTACTGGGTGAAGCAAGATCTCTCAGTCAGACCAGAGCCTGCTGATGGGGTTAGCCTTGTCAGCGTGTTCTAGGGATCCTCTGTCTGGGATTGCAGTTAGGCCACCTCACCTACACAGCATCTACTTGGGTACTGGGAATCTCGACTCTGATTCTCAATCTTGTAGGGCAAGTGAGCCATCTGCCCAGCCCAAAAGAGTTATCTTTGGTTTTCTTTTTAAGTGTGATAGAGATAGGTTATCAACCTTTTAAAGAAAGAATGATTTCTTTTTTCATGAATGTGTTGCTTTGCTCATAACTACCTTTAAGCACAAGATGGACAGCATGGCCAGTAGGAGGCTTTCTTAGTTCTGGTTAAAGAAATCCACCCCAAAAGAGACATCCACTCGTGGAGAAAGGACACGCAGCTTAGGGCACCATGTCACCTGAGACTACTCTTTCTTGGGCTCATCTCTCCATCATCCTGTCCAGGCTTGATTTTTTTTTAACTGTCAGTACTGTGGCCAGGTACTTAGCATTGGCGGATGGAGGTGGATGGTCTCCTGTGTAGACTGAGGCTTAAGCTTTCCCTCTGCCCCATGCAGCTGAACTTACCAAGCAGCGGCACTGTTGGCAATTCTGGGTCCATGTGTCACCACTGTTGTACATGGTTTCCCCATTTTGATGCAGGCACTGGCTGCTAAGCCTTGGGTCACATTCAGGGCAGCAGAAAAGGTCAACTGTGGGATTCTCACAGTCACAGACCATCCGTCGACACATAACGAATCCATTCTATGTTACAAGAGGAACAACATTATTACCAAGACTCAGGATGCCAACACTATTTAGAGAGTGTCATGATTCGAACTATGGGCTCAGTGCAGTAAAGTGGCTTTGAAATTCTACCTTGAAACTAACAGAAATGAGTCACTCTGCAATAAGTTTATTTTCCTTCTCATTCAACTCCTTAAGTGACTTGACCAGAAAGAAAATATCCAGAAACTAATATAAAAGTGATAGTCCACATGTTTACTTATGGTATGTGTAAGTATTCACATATAGCAAGTTGGTTACACTAATTCCATTTTATTTTGTGTGAAAGCTAGTTACTAAATCTCACAAACTGCTCCATTTATGGAATAGTTCAATTCTGTCCATAAGAGTTGAGTATCTTGAGCATAATATTCATTTAACAATAGGCATGTCCCTCTTATTGACTGAGCAAACAACAGAACTAAAATTTAGCATACACAGGTATTTTTCACTCTTGAATGAAAGGTTATCTATTCTGACTTCATTTATTCATTCATTCAAATACAGTGCTATGACTGAAAACTAACATAGTAATAAAGTGTTATCGATATGTAGATAAAGATGTTGTTGTACAAGGATATGTTGTTCGGCAACAAGAAACAGACACGTGTAATAATATAAATGGTTTTTGAAAAGTGTAATACTGAGGAAAAAAGAACCAGACATAAAGAATACGTTCTATATGAGTCCACCTATGAGAGACTCTAGAAATTAAGTTAACTGATAAAGTACTGGGTAACATTTGGATAAATAAATGTGTTCTCCTAATTAACTATGATGCTGGTTAAATGGGTGTGTGTGTGTTCATCAAAACTCATTAATATGGACCCTTAAAATCTATGCAAATTAAAACCCAATTAGAGTGTGTTCTGCGGACCGACCTGACAGGAGCACACGGAGCATCGGTCATTTTCCAGGACCCAAATCTGGCCATTGTGTTTCACTTTTCCATCGTGGATGCAGTCTCCTGTGCAGTTCTTCCCGTGAGGACACCGACAATCATATCCGCCATCCAGGTTGAAGCAAATTGTGTCGTTGGCACAGCTGTGCCTCCCGGTCCCACACTCATCAATATCTGGAGCCAAAAAAGCAGCATGAGATGACCCAGGCTGTGCTTGCTTTTAGACAGTTGCAATCAGGCAGGCTGCCTCCTGCATTTCTCCGCATGCAATTCCTATGCAATGCTGACTACGGCACTGTGACCAGGTCAAGGGTTGCATAGGAAATATTAAATTTAGATGTAAAAAAATCCAGACAATATTGTCTAGAATTTTAACTTTTATATCTCTATAAATACAATTAGGATTGGTGAAACATTAATATCTCTGAAAGTAAGAACATGATTCAATTTATCAAATGGAAACAGCTTGGTAGAAGAAATTCTAAATGTGAGCTGATACTTTATTCAGAGGGGGGGATATTATTCCCAGTGCTACACTGGTATTTGCAGAACATCCCTTTTAGTAGGGAGAAATGTCAGGGGGGCCCTGAGGCATTTTATTTGATTTCAAACCCCATCGTCACAGCTTTCTTCCCCCACTCCAGCTGTTTCAGGCATTCTACCCAGGTGTTCTTTTCTCCCCATCCAGGTGTGCTGACAATGCCTTTGGACCCTTTTACAGACCCCGAAGGGTGAGTGGCCATCAGCAATTACCGTTGCTCACAAAGACACCATTCCGTCTCAACTTTCCTCTGGGATCAGTCCCTGCCTGACTCAATTGGAATGCCCACTCTTCACCCGCCTCACCTATTCCGTGCCAACAGCAGCCTACAGCATTTTCATACAGATGAAAAGTAAACATATCTTGACCCACAGATCAGGCCCATAAGAGGAGATGTGATTCATTCTATTTACCCCATAATTTAAAGGTCACAAGCCAAAATACATTTCAGAGAGATTATATGAGTGGCAGAAAGCGGTTATTTCCCATTTCATCTGTTTCCTCTAAGTAAAGGTCAGAAGGAAATCGCGGCAGGAGAAGCAGGTTAGAGGGAAGATGGAATGGATAGCTTTTAGGAAGGGAAACTGTGAGCTGGTTTTCCTTGAAGAACAGAGTTTGGTATCTTTGTTAATTTGAAAATACATTTTTAACATTACTTTCTTTTTTTTTTTTTTTTTTTGGTCTTTTCAAGACAGGGTCTCCCTGTAGCCCCAGCTGGCCTGGAACTCACTCTGTAGACCAGGCTGGCCTTGAACTCACAAAGATCCGCCTGCCTCTGCCTCCCAAGTGCTAGGATTAAAGGCGTGCGCCACCACGCCCGGCTAACATTACTTTCTTTAAGAGGTAACATGATTACACTGAAAGATGTTGTTTAGTTTTTGTTTTAAAGTGTCTTGATTTCAATGTTAATTTGATTTAGACTGGTCAGGATTACAGCTTGGCCACATGTAAATTTTTAAATACTAAAATTCTGACAATAAGCTACATGATGTATTTTCTCTCTATTTACCTGGATTTTTATTAGTTCTCATCTGCGAAACAATGATGCATTGGGATAATGGCTGAAAATATTCAACTACAATGAGACTCATCTGTCTTGCTTTGTCAAGGGCAATGCTATGTGACTATGGATTATGCTGAAAAGAGAACTGTTAGTCAGCATGCAAACACATTTTAAAAACAAGTAGCATGTACTTACATATTTTTAGATTAGTTAAAATTTTCTCCAGCCATGAAATGAAATTTTATATATTAGTTCTATATTTGGTCTTTTCACAATAATACTTGAGTATATCTAATGTGTTGTTGCTCTTTGTATTTAATAGTCTTCATATTAGGAATTATAGTAAACAGATAAAATCTTAACCATAATAAGTTGACCTCTTGGACCACAAACTCTACAGATACTTCTTACTAGATAATTTTTTTTATTAATTTTATTTATTTCCGTATGTGTATGAATGTACTGTCTGCATGCAAGTCTGTGCACCCGTGTCGTGCAACACTGCGAGGTCAGAAGAAGGTGTCGGATTCCCCTGGAACTGGAGTTCTCCTGGAATTGGAGTTTCAGACGGTTCTCGGCCGCCATGTGGGTGCTGGGGATCGAACCCGGGTCCTCTGCAAGAGTGGTCGGCGCTCTTAACCGCTAGGCCATCTCTCCAGCCCCACTAGATAAATTTTTTAATGCCCAGTATGAAGATGTTACTCCTTATAAGTAGATGTACTCTCCCTCACCTCACAGTGATTGTAGGATGTGACTCTAGATATGCTGACTCTACCACAGTGGATGAACTTGCACCGAGGGACACCTGGATGGAAGTGCTTGACTGGTTAGGACCGAACATATATGACAGAATACCTGAAATCTGGTCAGGAGTACTCTGAGGGGACGGGGAGGGGTCTAATTTGATATAAGATGTACTATGTGAAATGCACAAAAACTCATTAAGATATTAAAAACAAAAAAATGGTGCTCTTCCACTAACGGCAATGGCTGGAGTTCTTGTAGTCATTTCATTTTGTTTGATGTTTAAAAAAAATGCTCTACCAACAGGTAATGTATTTTTTTTTTCTTTAAAAGCCAGAAATCCATTGGGCTTGCAGCAAAAGACAAAGAGGCATTCGAGCACATGAAGAATGTGTGTTCTTTGATAAAATATGTTTATAATAAAGACATGGAGTTCAAGGCCACTCATGGCAATGGTTTACATGTAATTACCTGGAGGAGAGAGTAGGCAGGGCCTTCTGATAAACCACTTATGGCTTCCCTCTTAAGTGCATCTGATTCATTTGAACCAATTGCCTTTTCTACGTGTTATCTATACTAGATTTCACAATCACTAATTGAATTATGGTACTGAATATTGGAATTTATTTTTTACATGTCAAAGATTTTATACTCATTCTACTTTGAAAAATCTGCCATAATATATAAAAATTCCATGTTTATAAACATTAGTACTTCCTTTACTGAGTAACTATTAAAGAAAAATCCACTGGTCTCAGTTCTCATCTAACTTGATCTAACAGCAGAATCTGGCAGAGCTTATTCCCTCTTCTGTACATTCTCTAGGTATAAAAATCACACTGCAAGCCAGGCGTGTGGCACTGCTTTAATCCTAGCACTGGGGGCTGAGGCAGGCGTATCTTTGTGAGTTCAAGGCCAGCCTGGTCTACAGAGTGAGTTCCAGGACAGCTGGGGCTACAGGGAGACCCTGTCTTGAAAAGACAATAAAATAAAATAAAATAAAATAAAATAAAATAAAATAAAATAAAAATCACACTGCAAATAACATTCAGCTACACAAAGGTAGAGTGTAGTATAGAGTATTTTGAAGCAAGAGTGTGTTCCAAGAAACAAAGTTTAGAGATACTGAGGAAGAGAAACATTGATATGGATGACGTGTCTGGTGAGAGGGCAGAAGAGGCAGCTGGAGAGCTGAGGAAGGTAACCATAAAAAGTTGAACTGTATTACAAATGAAATGAAATGCAATGAAATTTGATTTTAGGGAAATGCAGATTTTAATTTTAGAAAGTGTTCTTTGGCTTGATTTTGGAAAGGGGATTTGATCAGATTAGATTTGAAGCGAGGAGGTCAGTGAATAGACTTTCATTGATCCAGGAAAGGAATGAATGGACAGTAAAAGCAGGTTCATGGATATTCCAGTACTTTCCATGTGGTGACACGGCTGAAACTTACAACAGCCCTTGAAAGGACACAGAAGTCCTACTTTCACAGATCGCGGTCAGAAGGTGTAGTTCCCAGATGGAAAGCAAGCCATCAGGATCCAAGTTTGTGGTCTTCAGCAAAAGTGGGACTGCAGAATGCATGGAATGGGGTGCCAAAGAATCAGCATCAACGATTTATGGCCTTGGCAATCAGAGACAGGGGGAATCAAGGATGTCTCTGTCTTGGACAATCCAGTTGATGCTATAGATAGAAAGAAGAGTTTGACCTCACTGGAGAGGAGAGAGGGGCAGAAAGGAAGCAGACAAACATTCGGCTTGAGGTGCGCTGAGCTGGATTTGCTCTTGGCTCCTAGGTGAAGCTGTCTGGTAAGTGTTGGACATACGGATCTGGTGCTCAGGAAACAAGACTGGGACCAAATAGGGACATGGCTCAGGAATGCTTTCATTGTTCCCGCTCAGAAACAGTCCACGAGACTCAAGTTCAAGCTTCCTATGAGCCCGTGTAAGCTTCTTCCTTGGATTGTACCCTCTCCTATGACTTCAGCATGTCGATGATGATATATATATATTTTTTTTTTGGTCTTTTCGAGACAGGGTCTCCCTGTAGCTCCAGCTGTCCTCGAACTCGCTATGTAGACCAGGCTGGCCTTGAACTCACAAAGGTCCGCCTGCCTCTGTCTCCCAAGTGCTAGGATTAAAGGCATGTGCCACCACGCCTGGCTATAATGCTATTCTTTTTTTCTTTATTTTTTATTTAATTTTTTTTTGTATGTGTGTGAATGTACTGTCTGCATGTAGGTTGGTGCACCCATGTCATGAATGCCGTGGAGGTCAGAAGAGGGCGTCGAATTCCCCTGGAACTGGAGTCAAAGACGGTTTTCAGCCGCCATGTGGGTGCTGGGGATTGAACCTGGGTCCTCTGCAAGAGCAGTTGGTGCTCTTAACTGCTAGGCCATCTCTCCAGCACCTATAATGCTATTCTTAACAAAGTCTTGGAACCAGTGTGAAGCACTATTAGAAGGCTTTCTTTTTAAAATTTTTATTTATTATTTTTATTTTATGCATATGAGGGTATTGCCTGCATGTATGTAAGTATACCCATGCCCTGCAATGCCCACAGAGTCAGAAGAGGGCGTAGGATGTCCTGGAGCTGGAGTTACAGCTAGTTGTTAGCCGTCA
The DNA here is from genome assembly GCA_009823505.1 of Rhizomys pruinosus. Lineage (NCBI taxonomy): Eukaryota > Metazoa > Chordata > Mammalia > Rodentia > Spalacidae > Rhizomys > Rhizomys pruinosus. Next base: position 718,541 of record VZQC01009175.1, on the reverse strand, counting down.
TGAGAGATTTGACTGTTGAACCCAGGTTCTCTGCAAGAGCAGCCAGTGCTCTTCCATGAGGGCTGTGGCTGTGCGTGCTTTATCTCTTCTACAGACTTAGGACACTGATCATTCCCCTTCATATTTGGGTGCAGCATGTACTGGCCAAGTGCCCAATGCAACTGTCCATATGTGCAATATTTACCTGTTGGGTTGAACTAGATTCATTTCATTGTGTGTTTGTATTGATTTAGGTAAAGAATGTATAATATTTGGCTTGAACATAATATTTAAAATAGTATTGTGTTTTGGTGTCAAGAGTTCAAAAAAATCTGCCAAGCTTGAGGATTATTTATAAATTGTAGGAAAGCAAATATAGGAAGTATTATATATATATGGAGAAATAGTATTGGATTGTGTCTCAAAGTTTCAAATTTGGGGCACAGGAGAAAGGACGCTATTGGTTAGGATGACATTACAATGTGCTAGCTAGGAGTGAAGTATCTGGACCACCGGGAGAAATGGATGAGAAAAATAGCATGAGATTTCTATGAATTATGCTTATATACATGGGAGACACAATTATAGCCTAAAAGGTAGTGATATAAGCTGGGCGTGGTGGCGCACGCCTTTAATCCTAGCACTCGGGAGGCAGAGGCAGGTGGATCTTTGTGAGTTCAAGGCCAGCCTGGTCTACAGAGTGAGTTCCAGGACAGCTGGGGCTACAGGGAGACCCTGTCTCAAAAAGACAAAAAAAAAAAAAAAAGGTAGTGATATAGTACAGTATTTGCATCCTCAGGCATGAATTCTAAACATTAGAGCAGTTGTAAATCCACTGTTTGGCTTTCTATAACTTGAACTGCTTTTCTTAAAATTTTAATATAATCATACTCTTAAAACTGAATCTTTATAAATAGTAATATTATAATTCTATAAGTCACTAAAATTGCAGTAAATGGATAGATATAAACACATCTTTTCCTTTTCTTAAATACCATAGAGTGCTTCTTTTAAAAGACTTCTTCAGAATATGCTGTCTTTGACAGAGTAGTACATTTCTCTAATAATTGTTACACATTCCATTGGTAGATAATAGCAGGATCAGCTTCCAGAATAATGTTTTAAATAAAAGTTTCTATTTATGGTATTTCCTTGAGAAGCTTTCTCCATGTTTCTGATAGAGTCTATTATTTGCTATCTTATATATATTATTTTTCATTTTACTGTGCAATTGTCTTTCTTGCTTCCTGAAGTCAAAAGTGCACTAATTATGTTTTATTCTGAATACTACTACGTCTATTTTAATGTACTAAATATTTATCTATACTATATTTTATATTCCTAATTCTAATATAGGTTCTAGTTATAACCTTGATCACTTCTGTAATTAAAATATTATCCATTCACCTACCTGTCTATCTCGGGTATTTTTCTCTTGCTCTGATAAAGTACCCTGACAAAGATAAATCAATGGATGGAGAAAAGGTTTATCTGGCTCTCAGTGCCAGGTTACAGTCCTAAAGCCTGGGTCGTCACAGCAGCAGGAAGTGGGGGGTCTGGTCACACTGCATCCACAGTCGAAAAGGAGGGAGATAAGTGCCTGTATCAGCTTACCTTTCTCTTTTCAGATACTCCAGAATCCCAGCCAAGGGCAGTGATGCTATCCACAGTGGGCAGGTCTTCCTACCTCAGTTAGCCTAATCAAGAGAATACCCCCAGACCTCACAGGCATGCAGAGAAGCCTATCTCCCAGGTGTCTAGATTTCATCAGGCTGTTGGTTACCACCAACCATCACACTGTATATATATATATTTATTCTTCATCTCAATCATCCCTCCTAGGCAATTTATCATCTGCCATGTGCCTGGCATGGTTCTAAGTGGTGACATGGTTGCTGAGAAGCAAACAAAACCCGTGCCCTCTAGAGCTCACATCTTAACATAGATAATAAACAAGAAAACAAATGAGCATACACCATAATTTCTGGGATAATTTATTATTTATATGAAGAAAAGTGAAGCAGGATGTGTTACTAGAGTGTCAGAAGTGGGAGGCTACTTCAGACTGAAATTCCCAGAGAAGCCATCTGAGAGGAAATATGAATTAAGGAAAAGAACCTAGCAGAACCTGGGGATGAAATGTGTGTGTGGGGAGCTCTATACAAAGGAATCAGGCTGGGATATATTACAAATGTCAAGAAAGTCAGATGGGAACATCACATAGGCCTTTATGAACCATGATCAGCTCCTGGTGTGGGAATAGAGGAGTACAATGCTCAGATTCCCTCTTATAAGGAGCCTTTCAGGTGTTATACTAAACAGTTCTAGGGGCATCAAGAGAAATAGAGAGGCTACTCTGGAGGCTATAGCAGTTGTCCACATAAAAGGAAGCTTAGACCACTGTGGTAACAACAGAGGTGATGGGGGTGTGTTCAGATGTGGATCTATTTTAAATATATGTATCCTGAAGCCAGAAAATGTGGTATTAGTTAATATTCTGGATATTTAAAGATATGATGACTTTAGATATTTATCTGAACACATTTCCTTAGGGGTCTGTAAAAACTCAGAGTAAATAAATAGCTCTTATACAGACCTAGCAGAACTTAGATGCCCATGAGACAGCCACGCCGAGATGCCTCAGAAGCCACTACATCCACAAATCTGCAGCTAGGGGAAAGGACTGAGAAGGGGATATGTAGAAGGTACTTTGAATTATTAACCTGGTTGATTTAGAGTTTGAGAATATGTGGAGAAAGTTGATAAAACTGAGCCCTGAGAGACTTAAACAAGTAGTCCACCAGAGAGAGCAGGAAGAAACCTACAGGCTAAGGGGAAGCTGTGCACATATCTAAACCCAAGGGAAGAAAAGCAGGATTTGAGAGAAATGAGCAGTTAGCCACATGCCTGAAAGATGAGATGCGGGGGAGGGGAGTAGTAACTGACCAGTGAATTTGCCCACCTGGCAATTGCTAGAAATCATGTAAGGAAGGAAAGCATCAGCTGGGATGATGGGACTAAATTATCTCTGTCACAGGAATATCTATATCAATGACCAGCATACCATACAACATTGGTGCAGTAGTGGCACTTTTATCTTGGGGGCAATCCATGGACCTAACCCCACTCAGTGGGAGGAAACTCATGTGTGGTACTGTAAACACAGCCAGATGCACACAACTGGAGAGGCCATAGATCTTAGAGAATTTCCCAAGGTTGACACATACCTAGGCTAAGGTAATATCTTACTAACTGCAAAATATTTATCTTTATATTTACAGACAAATATGCCAGACACCACTCAATAAAGAGCTTCTTTTGCATCAGATAAAGAATAGTACAGAGTCCCACAACTGGACACACACAGACATGTTTTCTGTGAGTTGCTCATTTCTGCAATGCCACCTCTCCACATAAGGCTCACATAACATAGAATAAGGGGCCAAGAGGATATTAATTTAGCTTTTAACTCTCCTTAAGGAAGCACTCCGTGAAACAGGAGACCAGGAACTCAAAAAGGTATGAATGGCCAAACTCTGGAGATTGGGAGTCTACAGAGTTTGGGTCCATGGACAGGCCACCTATATTCAGGTTCATTCACCCAGGGCTCAGGGAACATTGTGGAAGAGGGGGTGGGGAGGAAAGATTGTAAGAGCCAGGGAAGTGGTACAAGACCGTATGGAAATGAATCCTACAAGCTCCTGGGACCTAATTCATGTGACCCCAATTCATTGGTGTCAGCATGCATAAGACCAACGCAAGTTCAATCAGATAAAAACCCAGGATGGAACTGTACAACTGGGTAGCAGAACCCAATCATAGCTTGAAGAAATATTGGCAGCTGATTACTATTGGGTAAGGAAGAACTGATCTTCTTTAAGAGAGGGACTCTGGATAGGCTGGGTACAGCTCAGAGGATGAACTGACACTGAGGAGTGGCCAGAGGAAGTACTTTGGCACAATAGACCCTAACACAAATGACAGAGTGTGTACTCATGAACTCGGGTCTGGGGAGTGTGGGAGGGTGCAGATGCAGAAGTGGGATGAAGAGTAATTGAAAAATCATGCATGAAACACACAAAAATTCAATAAAATAAAATAAAAGAACAGACAAATAAGAGCCGTGCTTGGGGGGAATGAAGTGGGGTCAGGGGAAGTTAGTCTTTGGTTTTTCTTTTTGGAAACGATGGCCAGCACTCCAGATTGTTTACACCCCATGGGTGATGGGAAATGATGGGCTGGGAAAAGAATAATGTGGTGGTTAAAGTGGACACATCGAAGAGCTGAGATGGATCTTTAACAGTGTATTAGTCAGTTTTCTGTTGCTGTGATAAAACACCAGACCAAGGAACTTATAAAAGGAAGAGTTTATTTGAGCTTACGATTGGCGGTTCCAGGGAATTAGTCCATTGTGGCGGGAGGCATGGCGGCTGGATCTGGAGCAGCAAACCGAGGGTCACATCTCGCAAAGAGCACAGGAAGCAGAGAGGAAGCAACTGTAGAGCATGAGGCTTGTTAAGCTCACTAAGCCTGCCCCCAGTGACACACTTCCCCCAGCATGGCCACACCTTCTAAGACCTCCAAAAACAGTGCCACCAACTGGAGACAAATGTCTGAATACTTACAGCCTATGGGGGACACTCATGCAAACCACCACATTCCACTCCCTGGCCCCCATAGGCTCTTGACCATATAAAATGCAAAATGCATTTAGTCCAACCTTAAAAGTCCCCACAGTCTTTACCAGTCTCAATGCCATTCAAAAGTCCACAGTCCAAAGTCTCTTCTGAGACTCAGGCCAATCTCTTAAACTGTAAGCTCCTGTAAAATCAAAAGACAAATTACATACTCCCAATGTACAGTGGAACAGAATACACATTCCCATTCCAAAAGGGAGGAATAGAGGCATAGTGAGGAAATACTGGACCAAAACAAGACCGAAAACCAGCAGGGCAAACGCCAAGTCCTGTAGCTCCACATGCAACTTCTGGGACTTGACTTCCAAAGGGCTTAGACGGCTCAGCTCTTCCAGTTTTGCTTGCAACATACATCTCTTTCTTAGGCCGGTACCACTCCCCGTATGCAGCTCTCCTTGGCAAATATCTCACAGGTCTGGCATCTCGAAAGTCTTCTTGGGTTCTCCGACACCCACCAGGCTTCACATTCACAGCTTCACGCAATGGCCTATCAGGGCCTTCTTTATTCAGGGACACCCCTGCTGTACTCTGCCTGTCCTCTTTGGCTCTCTGAAACCGTGGAGGAAGAACTGATGACCCCTTCACTCTTGCGAACTTCATGCCTCTAAAGCCAGCACCACGTGAATGAAATTGCCGAATCTGGCTGCAAGTTCAGGAAGGACCCTGGCCCATTTCAACCACATTTGTAACTTTTTTTTGCCCTGGGCTTGCTGGAGGATTAGCTGGGTGTGGTCTTGCCCTGAAGGTACTGATTCTTTTGTTTACTTGTAAATCTCGAGGCCCTTCCTTAATCACTTCAATCTCCTTATCAAAAGGAAACTCTCCTTCACAAGCCTTGGCCCCACCTTTAATCTTCCTAGTGCAGTTTTCAGATCCAACCTCTCCTTTACATGCCTTGGCCCCACCTTTAATCTTCCTAGTGCAGTTATCAGATCCAAACTGTACATTTTGCATTTCTTTCTGCCCCATCTGCTCTTTTTCACTGTAGATCTGTATAATATTCACCATTAAAAGCCACGCCACCATTTCTACATTAGGCTGTCTTGAAATATCCTCTGCCAAAGACATCAGTCCACCTCTTTTCAACTTAGCATCAGGCAAGCATTTGGGCTGTGGGCAAACTGCTGCCAGACTCTTTATCAAAATATCCTAGTTGCTGCCTAAGTCTTTATTTTCCCCTGGGACCACATCTTTTGCAGCCATGCTTTCTTCCAGGCCTCCACTAGAATGGCCCTTTAAGCTCTGCTTATAATAGTCAACAGCCTTTCCAGCCCAAAGTTCCAAAGTCTTCCACACTTCTCCAAACATACACATGGTCAGGTTCTTCACAGCCAACAGCCCACTCTCTGGTACCAATAACTGTATTAGTTGGTTTTCTGTTGCTGTGATAAAACACCAGACCAAGGAACTTATAAAAGGAAGAGTTTATTTGAGCTTACGATTGGTGGTTCCAGGGAATTAGTCCATTGTGGCGGGAGGCATGGCGGCTGGATCTGGAGCAGCAAACCGAGGGTCACATCTCGCAAAGAGCACAGGAAGCAGAGAGGAAGCAACTGTAGAGCATGAGGCTTGTTAAGCTCACTAAGCCTGCCCCCAGTGACACACTTCCCCCAGCATGGCCACACCTTCTAAGACCTCCAAAAACAGTGCCACCAACTGGAGACAAATGTCTGAATACTTACAGCCTATGGGGGACACTCATGCAAACCACCACAACAGGGGAATGAGCATTTCCTCTACCGAGAGAGAAGGAAGGCATCAGCAGACACAGGGCGGATGGGTCTAGCTTGAATAGTGAGTGTCTGCAGAATGAGGTAGCTCTTTTCTTCCTGGCTCAGTGTTCTCGGCTAAGGAAGCCATTAGCAGAGCATCAAGAGAAAAGACAGGGCGCCCAACAGATGAGGAGAGAAGAGAGCGAATCTGTGTTGCAGAGTTGGAGGGAAAGTAGAGAAGGAAGTGGAAATGCTAGACACTGCTGGGCCTGACCGTATTTGGCTTCTCCAGTGGCTTCCACAGATCCTTACTGTGAGCACTTTATTTGTATGATACCCTTCCCTTGACTGTGGACTGGATCTGTTGATGTGTTTGTAAGAGAACACAAATGCAATGTGATATCCTAGCTAACAGGGGGTTATCAAGAGACTGGGTTCTGTTTTGGCCTTTGACCTCCCTTGGATGTATTCTTCCATGTGAAGCCAGTCCCACATTGTCAGACAGTCCTGTTAACTGAGAACCTACAATAGTTACAGAAGTGACATTGGATGTCTATCCCCCAGACAAGCTTCAAATTCAGAGCAGAGACCTGGCTGAAGCTTGAGTGTAATCTCATGAGAGACCTGGATCCTGACCTACCAAGCTAAGTTGTAGAGATTTCTCACCCATTGAAAAGATGAAAAAATTTTTTCTCCTTTGAGTTGCTAAATTTTAGAAGTAATCCAAAGATAATTAATACAACCTGCTTAAAATCTGTGGTCATATATTTACAAGATAGCAATTGTGACAGTATGTACTTTTTTCTATTCATGTTTAAATGTCCAAAAAGTATGCACAGATACAGCTAAAACTAAATACAGGTTATCCCTAAGGATCAGTGGATGGATGGAAGATGGATGAGGAAAGTGGAAGTATGTTTCAGCTTTAACCGGCTCTTACTGGATGGCTTACATTATTTATAATCAGCTTATATTCAGGTTTTTAAATGTAATTTTTAAAGATTTATTTTTATTATTTTAAATTCTCTGTGTGTCTATCTCTGTGTGTCTGTCTGTCTGTCTGTCCGTCTGTCTGTCTTTATCTGTGTCCATGTGTATGTGAGTGCAATGCCTGCAAAGGCCCAGACACCTTGCATCCCCCTGGAGATGGAATTACTAGAGTTACAGGTGCTTGTGAACCACAGGACACGGGTGGCTAGAACCGAACTCAGGCCACCTGCAACAGCAGCAGGTAGCGCTCTTGACTGCTACGCCATCTCTCCAGCCCTGTTTGCATAGTTTTTAAAAAGTCAATTTTAATGCAGCACTATAGGATACAAAGTATTTTATGAGGGGAGAGGAAAATTGCAGTTTAATATGTGTACAAATTGTACTCTGTGGTTCTTGGCATTCTAGAGAGGCTAGAAATACTTATTCTGCAACATTCACAGCTGCAAAGCCAGGTCCTTGGACCACAGGTGAGTGATTTTTAGCAAATTCTAGGTTTCAGGCCAAGACAAGGCATCGGCATTCTGTACTTCTCCCTGAGAGTGCAGATGAGCCCTCTGTCAGGGTCCAGAGTTCCTTCTGTTGCAGACCAAGCATTCTGGAAGCCTGGATTCATCACACAAGTTCATTTTACTTTTAATGTGTGAACTTTTTGAGGACCAAGGTTGACAGAGATCGTAACATCAGGGTGTGGAGTAGCTCTGTTAGAATCTCAAAGGACTGTGCACACTGTGTAGTCTCCCCTGCCGTGGTTCCCTGCTTCTCTAGCCCCATTTCCTACTATCTCCTCTGCCTCATCTGATGTTCCTAGCTATTTTGAGGTCAGGTTTTGTATGCTTCCATTTTTAAAAGTTCCAAAACATCTTTCAACACTAGTAAGGATTCACAGAAGATGTTCAGGGTCACAAATCTGATCTAAAATAAATGAAAATAATTATGAAGCAAGTTTGTTATTAACACATTTCTGATCAGTGCTGTGTAGACAAATGGCAAAACCACCAATGAAGAGCATCTGCTCACTCCATGTCTACTCACTCCACGTCTGCTCACTCCACATCTACTATTTCCGTCTTACTGTATGTTCTCCCAGTCAGGAGGAACCTAGGCCTTCTTCTGTTACTGACCTTCACAAGACTCTCCCCCCGGGGCAAACATCCCATTGTCGTGGTAGCCATCTCTGCACTCGCAGTGGTACCATCCTGGCAGGTTGATGCAGCTGGCACGGCTGTCACACTGAACGAAGCCATCGGCGCATTCATCGATGTCTGTTTGACAAAGAAAACGAAAGGATGGTTTTGTATAGTTATTTCTCTTAAAGAAACTAGAACATTCTGTAGTAAGCCAACTATAATTCTTAATCTCAGACCTTGAAACCAAGAGAACATAAAATCAATAGAGTCACTTTGTTGTTAAAAGCTGTGACAGTGAATGTAGCCATATTAGTAACCAGAGAAGCAGCTTGAAGACTTCTCTATTACAGATCAGTCAACTGTGAACGATGGAAACCATCTGTGATGGACACCGGTGCTTCTTGTCAAACATTTCCAGCTCATCTTGACATCCTTGAGGGTGGCAGTTTCCCAGTCCCTCGAGGCTAAGTGTGAGCATGTGGCTTTCTTCAATGACATGATGGGTGATATCAACACAGGCAGAGCCTTGAAGGTGCTGTGTATGACTCACAGGTACCCTTCTGCATCTGTATCACCACAATTAGCAGTACACAGAGGCTCTCAAAACCAACCTGAATAGCTGAGGAGGACAGAACTCAGTCTACATTGCCTGGGATGAGCAGAAGATATGAGCAAGGAAGCAATCAACGCCCTTGCATGGTGGCGTACAACTTTAATCCCAGCACACAGGAGGCAGGGGCAGGCAGATCAGTGTGAATTTGAGACCAGCTTGGTCTATGTAGTGAGTTCCTGACAAGCTGGGGCTACAGGGAGACCTTGTCGAAAGAAAGAAAAAAGGAAGGGAGGGAGGGAGGGAGGGACAGAGGGAGACCAACAAAAAAGAAAAACAAGATTTGGGTCTTTTGTTTCTATTAGCATTCCTACATCATTTTTTTTTTCAGGAATCTGTACCATACATGCACTCTATACTGTTTAAAACATGTTACTACATTCCTCAGAAAACGGCTTGCCATGCAGTCTACTGAGCTCAACTAAAAATTGAAGCAAAAATAAATTATGGGATGTAACAAAGTCATGGAGTTCATAGTTTCCTGAAGCTCATGTTTCTGGTCTTTCAGAAAAGCAGACCTAGAGGCAGAAATTGGTAGAATGTAGCTTGGGTCCCAGATAGACCATCACAGGCCAATTAGCATTCCAAAATATTCTTTTGTTCAATCTGATGAATGGTAGAGGTGTCAACCAACACTAAGGTGCATTTTTTGGCTCACAGGGGAGAAGTGGTCCCTGGGACAGCTTTATCAACTATTCTTGCTTCCTCAGTACCTCCAGGTTTTCTGGGTCCGTGATTTAGCTAAATGAAGATCTAGCTAAATGAACTAACAGCACCACTTAATGGAGGCTGAAAAAAGACATCCACTTGTAGGAAGAACCCCATCTTGATAGCCCCATGCTGTGATGGAGGGCTCCACCTGCCAAAGCAGAAGTCTCACCCCACACTCTTTTCTCAGCTGAGATACACTGCATAAGGCAGACAGGTGAGGTAACACTCCTGCCTAAGCAAAGCCAGCTGGTTTATAAGATATTTTTAATTGTATGAGTATATGTCCTACATGTCTGTAAGTGCACTCGTGTCATAAAACGTCCATGGAGGTCAGAAGATTGGATCCCCTGAAAGTGGAGTTACAGTTGTTAGCCACCATATGGGTACTAGGCACCAAACCTCTGCAAGAGCACCTTAACCACTGAGCCATCGCTCCAGCTCCCCCCACAACTGTTTTTTGGAGTCCTTCCTCTCAGTTCGTTCTCATCAGCAAAATGTAGTTCATTTCAATTTCACTTAATTCCAAATTCATGGATGCTTGTGTTCATGTTGTTACTTCCGTTCCTGGCAGTGCTGGTCAAACCCACGGCTTCTGGCATGCTAGGCAAGAATTACCACTAGGCTGTGCCCCCAAACTTTCTTTCATTTTCTTTTACTTTTATTTTCCTTTTTTTTTTCATTTTCTTTTTATGTTTCCTCTTTCTTGATGCTCAGTTAAAATTCATTAAGTTATTTATTTATTTATTTATTTATTTATTTATTTATTTATTTATTATTTATTATGGTTTTCTGAGACAGGGTCTTGTGATCAACACTATATAACATAGCCCAGGCTTGTTTCCAAATTGGAATCCTCCTGCCTCTGCCTTCTGAGCACTATGATAACAGTAGTGGCCCTCCCACATCTACCGCCACTGCTCAATTCCATAGGGGTGAACTCATGAATACAACACAAGGATAAACAATGTTATGCCTTAGAAGGATTGTAGCATTTTATTTTAGTCTGAAGGTAATTACATCTCTACAGCTTGTGCAGTAATTATCCTCTACCGACACTGTGGCGTCTCCCTAATCTTGGTAGTGCCTGCCTTTGAAACAGGGTGTAGGGGATAGTAGTTTTCCATTTTTCTATTTTGTTATATAATTTTAAGCCACCAGGAACTAAATTAAAGTGTAATCATTTGTATTCATGTGGAACAAAATTGTGACAATTTCCTATATGCAGTATTTTTTTTCATGGAGACATTTCCCTCCTATTTGCCTTGCCTCAAAAATAAATGTAAAAGACATTTGTAACCACTGTGTTTTATCTACTGTGTGTTGTGGTGGCCTGTTGGAGGCAAACAGATCAGAATTTTTTTGTACCTATGTAAAAGCACTTGAAGTTTTATTTAAAATAAAATGTTTTAGAAAAGGTTAAAAAAAAAAGTCCAAAACTCCAGCAAATGAGCCAGAACCTGTTTCCTAGTCTATAGAGTTCCTTCAGTAAAATGAAATGCAATACATTCCCTTAGACTGATAACACGACAATAGGGTAGGAATAAACACTTCACATCATTGTGGTATTTTAGCATTGTTTATCAACGATGAATATGTTTAATCCTGCGGTTCCTTGACCAGTTATGCTTCCAGGAATTCCTGTCACCAAAATAACTGGTGGGAGCCAGGTCAGCTAGCCATTACGTTCCTACCAGGCAGCCACTGGGCCAGAAGGTTCTGGAAGCAGCCCCTTTGTACTTGGGGGCTCCCCACATGATGAACTTCTAATTGTGCAGAGTCAGGGTGCTAGTTTCACTCCAGCTTTAGCTGATGTTTTCTTCTAACAGAGTTGATGCAGAAAATGGATTGTAGCATTTCAAGTAATCAGGCTGAGTCTTAAGCTTTGGAAATGAGTTTCCCTGGATGACCTCCATTGAGGAAATGTGTAGAGTCTCTCTTTTTGGAAAAATGGGGCTCTTAGAACTGGCCATTTGTAAGTAACTATTAATAGAACCAGGTTTTAGGTACTGAAGCACACTGAACCTACTTTCCTAGCTATACTTAGTCTTCAGTTCATTCCAACTTAACATAACTGTAAGATCATCTTGTCCCTACGGAACATGTACATATTTCCATTGCTATTTCCAAGTTTCTCTTCTCTCCTGTTACTTCTTTTCTAGCTGCCACGCCTACTCCTATATGGCTGTCTGCCCACTTTCCTCATCCACAGAACAGCACCCTTCCTTAATCTACAAGAACAATACTTTAATGTTTAAAGTAGAATTGTATAAATAGTATTTCTTAGCAATTTAAAGACTGAGGATAGAAACAAATGCCTGCTGTATTGTCACAAATAGTATGAGCATTATTTTATTTTCACACTATCATTGGTATGTAGCCATTTAGAGGATGGTGATATATATGCCCCTTTCATTGATTCTACTTAATATCCATTAATGCCAGTCATGTGCCAGCAGTTCAGTGCTAGAGAAAAGAAATGAATTGACAGGACAGGTAGGACTTCTGCTCTCACTGAATTAACATCTATTTAAGTTACACTTTAGAAAATCAGATTTATGAAAACTTGAATTTATAGTAACCTAGAGAGAGCACAGTTTTCCAGCATCTGGACCAGTGATGTGGTTTATTGGTGGCAGTAGACAAATAGTTCATTTTAATAGCTACTTATTTTCCTCCATTGTTTTCATTTAACAGTGAGTGATAATTAAGTAGAGGAGTGAAATTGAATTTAAATCTAAAAATGGAGAGGTATGAGAGAAACCACATCAAGTAAATATTGATATATGTTATAGGAATATAACAGAAATGAGGAAGTTTTGAAAGTATCAATACTGAACATGAAGCCATTCATCACAGTTAAGGGGATTTGCACAGTTAACCCTTGCGTAGGGAAGTACTCACTTTGTCTAGAAGTTGACTCAATCTGTACCCCATGGTTCAATACTACATATTTAGAATAGGGAAGAAAACTAGTTATAGAAAGAATGTAACCTCATTTTATGCTTTTATTTTCCTGCTAATTGGGGTTTTGTTTACTTTATTTGGAGTACCAAGTTGCTTTGAGCTCTAGGCTTTTATTTTGTGACTACAGTGTGGAGACCTGCCATGATAAGGAAGGTGCCTGCAACGCCACTGCTCTCAGTGGTGAGCGCTTGGAGAAGCGATGGCACATCTGCTCTTGGGATGCTGAGACTGAGGGGTCAAGAGGAAGTGCAGTGTCACCAAGATGGCGCAGCTCTGCCTGGTGGGATCCCCACCCGCTTCTCCCTGCCTCCACCCCCTCCTTAACTCCTCCTCCACCCCCTCCTTAACTCCTTACATCACAATCATGCTCTCCATTTCTGATTCTGCTTTTCAATGTTGTTATAAGAACAGAAGCAAAGGACACTTAACTTTTGGAGATTACCCTTCTACACACTCAACATTATTTGTTGAGGATTCATCTAGATATTTAGGCATACCAATAGCCTGTCGTTTCCTTTATTGCTGATTTATCTTCCATGGTATAAATCAGATTACAGTGTTTTTTTTTTATTTTTTTATTTATTTCTGTATGTGTGTAAATTGTACTGTCTGCATGTAAGTGTGTGCACCCATGTCGTGCAAAGCCGCGGAGGTCAGAAGAGGGTGTCGGATTCCCCTGGAACTGGAGTTCTCCTGGAATTGGAGTTTCAGACGGTTCTCGGCCGCCATGTGGGTGCTGGGGATCGAACCCGGGTCCTCTGTAAGAGCGGTCGGCGCTCTTAACCGCTAGGTCATCTCTCCAGCCCAGATTACAGTGTTTTTTATCACTCACCTGTTGAAGGTTATCTGGGTTGTTATTAGCATGGGTATGTGATGACTTTCTTTTTTTTTCTTTAATATATAAGTGTGTGTGTGTGTGTGTGTGTGTGTGTGTGTGTGTGTGAAATGCATATGTGTGTACCTGTGGGGGGGAGTAATTACCCATGGCAAAGGAGGATATCAGGTATCTTCTGTTCTTCACCTCTTTCTCTTGAGACAGGGTCTCTGCATGAACCTGGAGCTAGGTTTCCAGGTAGGATGGCTACCCTAAGTAATCTTCCTGTTTCCTCTCACCCCGAACCCTGAACTAGGATTTGGGGATTCAAACTCATGTTCTTGTGTTTACACAGAAATGTTCTTACCCACTGAGCAGTCTCCCCAGCCTTTCAAATTTGCTTTTTCTTTAGCACATAAAACACAGGTACTTGTGTGCAGCATATTTGAAGTATTTTTCATTGGAGAACAGTTAAATGTATCCAACTAACAAATTCACATGGTTGTCATTTTATGGTGAGAAATGCTACTCTCAGCATTTTTCAAGAATACAAAATATTGTCATTAATTAGTCATTCCATTTTAAGGTCTCTTGACTCATGTCACAATAACAGCCATCTACCCTTATCATATGAATAGTTTTCCATTGTGCTTATATGTATTTTCATCCATTCTTCCATGGATTAACTTTTATATTTATTCTCTATCCTTGGTATTTGAGTAAATAGTTGTTCAACACACATGGGGTATAGGTATCTTTCTACATGCTGGTTTTAGTTCTTATACATATATACCCAGAAGTCAGACTGATGGGTCCTGTGGCTCTCTCTTTTTTACTTTTTTAAGAAACTCAGTGGCTCAGAGGTTAAGAGCACCAACTGCTCTTGCAGAGGACCCGGGTTCAATTCCCAGCACCCACATGGTGGCTAAGAACCGTCTTTAAGCTGGGCATGGTAGCACATGCCTTTAATCCCTTTGACCCCCAGGCCAGCTGGGGCTATAGGGAGATCCTGTCTCAAACAAAAAAAAAAAAAGAAAAGAAAAAGAAACATTTTATTTTGCACAGCGGCATTAGTAATTCTACAGTGTAGAAAGTGTTCACTTTCCTCTGCATCCTCAGCAACAATTCCAATGTTTTGTCATTTGGTTCAAAGCCATTTTGACAGGAGATGATGTCTCAGTATCCTTGTGTATCCATTTCCCATCCATTTTGACAGGAGATGATGTCTCAGTATCCTTGTGTATCCATTTCCCATCCATTTTGACAGGAGATGATGTCTCAGTACTCTTGTGTATCCTTTTCCCATCCAGGGCCAGCATGGTTGGTGCAGAGTTGGGTGGAATCTTGCGGTCATCGAGACCCACACAGCAGAGTACATTTGAAGTCCTCAGTTGCTGAGCTCTAATTGTTAGACTGGCTGCTGCAGGAAGCTGATGGTAATGCAAGCCAGAGACTGAGTTATGGGCTCTGGGATCCTACCCAGCACCAGGGCAGTCTGTTAGTATCCACTTGCATTTTAAGAATCATGGAAGTATGACTGATATCACCTTTTGCTGTGGTGGGCTTGGGCTAAGTCCTGCAATCCCTTGCATCTGTTTTCTCCAAGTGGACAATGTGGTTCTTCACTGTGTGCTGTGGCTAACGTAAAACTGTCCTTCCATCCTTTCCAAAGTGTCTGTTTTGCTACTGTTACAGGGCCACTTACAGTAGTCTATCATTTCTTTATTTTAGCTTTTTTTTTTTTGTCTTTTTGACACAGGGTCTCCCTTTAGTCCCAGCTGGCCTGGAGCTCCCTCTGTAGACCAGGCTGGCCTTGAACTCACAGAGATCTACCTGCCTCTGCCTCCCAAGTGCTGGGATTAAAGGCATGTGCCACCATGCCCGGCTTATTTTAGCTTTTTTAAAATTATATTTATTTATTATTTTATTTTATGTGTATGAGTGTGTTGCCTGGATGTGTGTAAGTGCACCCATGTATTTCAGTGCCCATAGAATCAGAGGAAGGTGCCAGATTCCCCTAGAAATGGAGTGATGGATTGTTGTTAGCTACATGTGGGTGGTAGGAATTGAACTCCGGTCCTCTGCAAGATGAGCCAGTGTTCCTAACTGCCAAGCCATCTCTCCAGACCTTCCTCTTTTAAAAGAAAGTATTTTGTACACAGGTTCTGAGTAGGAGAGACATCATCGCTCATTCCTATTCTGTACAGAGATGGGTTCTGAGTAGGGGAGACATCACGGCTCATTCCTATGTTGTACACAGATGGGTTCTGAGTAGGGGAGGCATCACTTCTCGTTCCTGTTCTGTACACAGATAGGTTCTGAGTAAAGGGGGCATCACAGCTCATTCCTGTTCTGTACACAGATGGGTTCTGAGTAGGGGAGGCATCACAGCTTGTTCCTGTTTTCCCCTCTTGCTCATCTCATTCCTGTCCGGCTAATTTTGATTTATTTGTAGATCTGAATCATTGGAAAATTAAAGTGTGTTTGATTTCCAAAGCAACCACTTCACACGTGAAGATATGGTTAAAGCCAGGTACCTAATTAAAGTAAATATCGTCATCTACAAGCTATTTGAAAAAATGCTTTTGTTTAGTTACTCAGTAAATATTTAGTGAATAAATAATTGAAATGTAATCCACAACTTATGATTTTGTCTATAAACAAATGAGTAAATTAGCAGAATTTATAATTTATAAATGCATACACTATTTACTTTGAATATGTACACATTGTGTTTTACATATTATATAAGGAAGGAAATAGTAAAGGATTTAATAAATTGTTTTTTGTTATTATCTTTAGTTATGTTCAAATATAATTTTACATGAGATTATCCAGTTGAACTGAATGTATAACAAACAATTCCTAAGAGACAAAATGTTATTATGATTTTAAAATAAGTCTTTAAGAATTTTTTATTAACTCTTTAAGAATTTCATATTAACTATTTTGATAGTAGCCACCTCTCCCGTCTCCTCTCTAATCTACACCCACCTTCCTACCCACTCAACATTTTGGAATCCAATTTGTATTGCCCAAATACTCCTGGGTGTGGAACCATTTCCTGGAGTGTGGTGGACCTATCAGGGGTCACACCTTAAGAAAACCAATGCTCCCTTTCCCAACAGCTACCAACTGCCAATAGATCCTTGATTAAGAACAGGACTTCCTATCCACCTCCCCTCCATGCTGGGATTTTGTTTGGCTTCAGTTTATTGAAGCCTTGTGCCTACCATCGCAACTGCCTTGTTATGAAAACACTATTTAATTGTTGGCACCCTCCAACTCTGGCTTTTACCATCTTTCCAACCCTCTGCCATGATGAACCCTGGGCCCTTGGGGGAGAGATGTAATATAGATGTCCCATGAAAGGAGGGATGTGACATAGACATCCCATGAAAGGACAGATGTGAGATAGATGCCCCATGAAAGGACAGATGTGACATAGATGACCCATAAAGGGAAGGATGTGACATAGATGTCCCATGAAAGGAAGGATGTTACATAAATGTCCCATGAAGGGAGCGATGTGACATAGACGTCCCATGAAAGGACAGATGTGAGATAGATGTCCCATGAAAGGACAGATGTAAGACAAATGTCCTATGAAATGAGGGATGTGACATAGATATCCTATGAAGGGAGGGATGTGAGATAGATGCCCCATGAAAGGACAGATGTGACATAGATGACCCATGAAGGGAAGGATGTGACATAGATGTCCCATGAAGGGAGGGATGTGACATAGATGTCCCATGAAGGGAGGGATGTGAGACAGATGTCCCATGAAAGAACGGATGTGATGTAGGTGTCTCAGGAAAAGCCCAGCACATATTCACAGTTAGTATGAGTGCAAAATAGCACATCCACTATGGAGATTAGTATGAAATTTCCTCAAAAAACTAGAACTAGATCTACCACACTGTCCAGCTATACCTCTCTTGGGATATACTGCAGAGAGAGCTGCTCATCCATGTTCTCTGCTGCTGTAGTCACAATAGTCAGGAAGTGGAAACAACCTAGATGTCCATCAACTGATGAATGGACAATGAACGGATGGTACATTTTTACAATGGAATATTGCTCAGCTGTTAAGATAAACAAAATTATGAACTTTGCAGAGAAATGGATGAAGTAGAAATAATCATCCTGAGACAACCCATACCTGGAGAGACAAAGCACATGTTTTGTCTGATGTGTGAATGCTAGTTTGAATGTTTAGGTATATGTGTTTAATTTGGAAAATTGATAGAAGTCAGGAAATTAGTAAGGGGCCATCAGAGGTGGGGGACACTCAAAGGAGGGGAGACAGAATGAAGTGATATAAAGGTGGAAAGGGAAATAATAGAATAAGAAGGGTTAAAGGGAGTGGGTATGGGAGGTCAGGAAGAGGTATAGGAAGGGATAATTAATGCAAAAGGCCCTTTGAAAAGTTGTATTGAAACCCACCAATGTAGAAGATTCTTAAAATATATATGTTTACATATGTATAGACATATATTTAAAAAGAGCATAAATGTAATTACCTTATGGGGGGGAGGGTGAGAGTAGGCAATGTCACTCCCAGTCACCACAGGACAGCAAGTGAGCTCAGTGTCAGGAATGGGGTGCGTGACTTCTAAACATTACCGGCAAAGCCACGGCTCTTGGTCACCCTCTTCAAGTCAACAGTAAAATCCTGTAGCTTGAGTCATAGAACACGGGGAAATCAAGCTGGCAGTGACTTACAAGCTTTATGGTTACTTTCATAGGGCTGGGAGGTGCTAAGAAAGCTGTTGGAGCAGGTAAATAATCATCATTCTTACCCAGCTGTGAACACTGCAAGCTACAAGAATCAGCAGCCTGGAAAGACAGGCCCTCTGGTGCAATAATAGCACAGACATTATGGGAGTAACCAATCACTCTATGATTGGATCTATGGCCTACTTCACAAGATGGAGCCCACCCCTGGCACTCTTGCTGGGGCCAAGAACCTGTGGCTAGATATATCATAGACCCCAGGCCAGAACCAGCAACTATTACTCTGCTAAATGGACAATAGTAAACTGAGTCCAATTGCTTATGACATTCATGGATCCCTCAACCTTTGTCAGAGAAACTTCCTTTTGCAGTAGATGGCCATTAACACAGAGACCCACAACTGGCCAATGTACAGAGAATAATCATCATAAATATTTTATTTGATATAAGAACTACCAAGTATTCTGGTGAGGTAGCTGGATGGGGAGAGCTTGCCTCCTTGCATGCCAAAAGCCCTGGGCTTGATCCCAGCACTGCGCAAACCAGGCAGGGCGGCACACACCTATCATCTGATTATGCAGGAGGTGGATGCAGGAGTTGGAGTGGGAAGAGGGAAGAGAAGAACGGATGCAGATACAGTAGTCATGTAAGAAAATCTCAAAAACATTAATTATAAAAAGAAGTTTAAAGTGTTCTTCTGCCACATGAGTGTGAGGCCAGCTTGTGTGTGTGTGTGTGTGTGTGTGTGTGTGTATGTCTGTCTCATTTAAAAAACAAAAATGTTTGAACAAATTACAAATGGAATAAAGTATTCAGAAAATTTAGTATGCTATATAAACACCTATGATTTAGTATCACTCATAACTTTAATTTTATAGATATAGTATAAGGAAAACTAAAAATAAATCTTATGGAAATTCTTCTGAATGTACATTTAGAACATGAAGTAGTAATGATGTTTTCAGGCTGTCCCAAATCATGCAGAATCTAAAATATAGAAATGTTTAGTCATTCAGCAACAGTGATGAGTGACACTCATACTCCAGGGACCAAAGACCATCTAGATAGCAGAAATGTAGAGCACTGGTGAGGATAGATGTTCTAGAAAGCACGAATATGCAACACAGTCAAAGAAATTTAGAAGTAAAATAAATCAAGAAAGAACACTGTAGAGTACCACTGAACTTACATGTGCCAGAGTCTTGATTGTTTTGCTTTGTTTTTTTCCTCCCTCAAGCTTGGCCGTGTATGACTGAACTTTCTAGGACACCACTGACTAACTGGCTTTAGTGTCAACAAACTGAAAATGGCTTTGCCTGTGTTACTCAAGTCTTTGTTTTTTCCACAAAATGACAAATTATTTCCTTATAAAATTTAGTGTTCTTATGGAATGAGACACTTGAGTGATAAATGCTCTCTTATAACACCAAACTATGAATAAGAAAAAGTGCAAATGTCTAGAAGCACCTATTCCGTAATTTCACTTTAGTAAATGTTTTAATTCTCTTCCTTTTAAACTAAGAGAAAATTGATTAGTTACTAGTTTTACATTTTACACATAGAAAACAGGAAGGACTTTCATTTATATCTGACAGTATTTTTAGTGCCAAAGCAAAATAACAAAGCATTGTATTTCATACTACTTATTGTTAATGAAAATATGACATCATCTCCATAAAGTGGTATTTGTTCTATTTATATCAGGATCTCATGCCTTGGCCATTAAATTACATTGATATACAGCAGGCAATTAAGGATCCTCAAAACAATTAATCAACTCCTGATTACTCACAAGGGGCTATTTGATTTCCAGATGAACTACAGCAGCTTTTAAAAATCACAAGGTCATTTCTCTCTGTCTTTTGCTGAATTTCTGGGAGTCTTCTTTCAACACTTGATGCCTAATGCTTCAAATATGAAGTTTTAGAATTTCTGAATATAATTCCTCATATACGTTTAATGACAACACCATAAAATCCTCTGTATATGTTGGATAATGGCCAGATTTATGAAAACTTTTTGCTTTATATTTTACTTTATAATTCTGAAGTTAATGATTGGTATTAAATATACGATAAGTTATTAAATAATTTCTGCTTCACATTGTTTGGCCCTAACAACCACACCCATGTCAAGGATTCTTATCTCTATGTTACAGAAAAGGAAGCTGTGATAGCAAATACATTATCCAAGGTCACATCCTAGCCTTGAGCCACTTGAGTCCCTAGACTAGCTCCTTTTCCCTCCCAAGATGCTGACCCTTTAAGACCTTACTTGGCTAATGAGGAACAGTCCATGAACTGGAGCACTGCAGTGTGTGCATGAATTCTGGCTCTTTAGCTTGTGAGCTCTATAACTTTGGATTATGTAAATTAAAGCTCTCTGACTTTTCTGGGTTTGAATCAGTAATGATACTCTCTTCCCTTTGCAGCTTACTGGTACCATACAAGGCCTTACAGAGGACCAGCAGCTCATAGTAGGTATTGTAGCTATACAAATACCCTTTCCCAAGGCTGGGTGCAGCATCGAATCCTTATTAGGCTAGTGTTCATTACCTAAGAACATGGATTTTTAAATTAATTTTTAAAAAAAGATTTTATGTTTATGAGTGTACTGTTTGCATGTAGGTTGGTGCACCCGTGTCGTGCAATGCTGCGGAGGTCAGAAGAGGGTGTCAGATTCTCCTGGAACTGGAGTTAAATATGGTTCTTAGCCACCATGTGGGTGCTGGGAATCGAACCTGGGTCCTCTGCAAGAGCAGTCGGTGCTCTTAACCACTAGGACATCTCTCCAGCCCGAGAACATGGACATTTTAATTGGGCAAAAAATAATGGAAATAGGGGAACTTTTCTAATGTCTGTCCTTAGCGTGGATACAAATTTCTCCCACATCTCAGTGTTGATGTCATGTTGCTCAAGTTCACAGTCTTGTCTAGGGGACTCAGAAAGTAAGATCTGGAAAGGTCTTATTTCATGCTTTCAGTGGATCACATTATCTTTCCTTTCTTCTCTTGGGTCTTTACATATGTTGCTGCTATTGCAGAGACTATGTTCTCTCTAATCCCCTTAGTTACCAACCTGTGCTTATGTCCTGTGCTAAGAACAACAACCTTGAGGATTTCATGACTCCATAGGTTGTGTGTTTGTAACCTCTCCATATTTCCATGTACTTTGCCTTTATAACACACAAGACATCTTTTCAGGTTTTCTTCTCAGGTTTGTTGTTGAAGATGTTGAAGGCCAAGTTTGCACAAATATTTCACTACTTAATTTAGAAAACAATTTTGAAGAATATCTCCTCTCTATGCTTTTTTTGCTTTTTCAAAAAAATATATTTTCTTTGTGATTTCTGTCTTTGCACTTAAATATCAGGAGCAATTTATGATCTTCTCACTAACAAAACAAAACAGGGAGGAAACTTGAATTGACTCTATATACTGATTTGGGGAGAATTAATACCTTACATGAATAACTTTTTAAAATTTATGTGTAGATTTCCTTTTATTCTAATATGTTCTAGATTTATGGAAGTATGTCTTATACATATTTGGCCTAGATTTATATTTTTTCAGAGATTCAGGGATGGTTCTACATACATAAATCAATAAATGTAATTTATCACAGACGTAGACTCAAAGACAGAAACCATAGATGCTCACAGCTAGTCAAGACAGAGACTAAGGCGCTGTGGAGCACTCAGCCCTAAATGGAATACCCATACCATCACCTTTCCCTCTAGGCTCGGGGATCATTGCCAAATTGGAGCCAGATGTGGTGGATCACTACTAGGAAACTGCTTTCCACATACAACAGGGCAGTTGCACATATGAACTCACGGTGATTCTCATACCATGCACAAGACCTGGGTAAACTCAAGCTGAATAAAAATTCCAGGATTAAGCCTAGCACTTGGGAGGCAGAGGCAGGCAGATCTTTATGAGTTCAAGGCCAGCCTGGTCTAGAGAGTGAGTTCCAGGTCAGCTGGGACTACAGGGAGACCCTGTCTCAAAAAGAAAAAAAAAAAAAAAAAAAAACCAGGATTAAGGTGGGAGGTGGAAGGGGAGTAAAGGTGGGGGACAGGAATTTGGGGTGGAGGTGGGGTGAATCTGGGAGGAGATGGAGGGGAGGTGAATGGTATTATATTATCTTGTATGAAATTCTCAAAGAACTAATAAAATATTACTTTTGAAATATTCATTTTCTTCTCATTGAAAATTTCTCCATGTCATAATGATTAGAAAACAGTTTTATTAGTATCAACATTTGTCTCTTTCAATTAGTTGCATTGGGACAGAATCTATCTTTATTTTGTACTCTAGCTCCAACACCTAGCCAAATACTGGACAAAGGTTGGATGTGGATAAACATTTTAAGTGAATAAGTGAGTGCTCTGCTTCAATGTCGGTAACAACTTTGATGGCCTGGGCCACTTCTGAGTCCTGTAAGGACAGAGGAAGCCAATGCAGGGCAGTGACAGTGTGTCCTTCGGAGACTGCTAATTGTTGAAACTGGCCACATTATTAGGTAGATCAGAATTGTGGGTACAATGTGTTGGTTTTTATATGTAAATATTAGTCTGAAGAGTATATCAAAACTTCTGATTAAAATGAAACTTTAAAACCATTTCTAAATTGCTCTTGTTCTTTCTTCCTAATGTTATGTTATTTTAAAGGGACAAAGAAATATAAAAATACAGAAAAGACAAAAGGAAAAGCAACAGAGAAAGAAATGCTATGTGGATTTCCCCTTTCAAAGAAACGAGAACAGAGGTGAAGAGTTCAGACACAGCCAGGAAGCAGCAGTCTGGAATCTACCTGCAATAAGATGATAGCTGTGGCAATCTGCTCTGAGTTCACGGGAGATGTGACCAGCATGAAGAGCAGTTGGGGCATGCCAGTGAATGGGGTGGGTGGGAGGGGCATACCCTTAAAGTGCCAGCACTTAGGAGGGTGAGACAGGACGATTACACTCCAAGGCAAGCCTAGGCTACAACAGGAGGCCCAGACTCAAGGCAAAAGTCTACTAGTGAATAATTACCCGACTCACCTCCTCCTACTTTAGACAAAATTCTAAAATAAGCTAATTACCCTCAAAGAGACAATGGACAGTTTCTTGTAAAGCAAGCAAATATATCTGAGCAACACTGTGGCAGCCGGCATAAGCCATCATCACTTGGAAGGCAGATCTTTGCCCTGCAGTATTCACAGATCTCACAGGATAGGTACCGGCTCCCTTTCACCTTTACAAAGCTGACCCTACTATCAAAACCCCAAATCAGTATTGCCGTCCATCTCTTCATAAAAATTTGTGTGGAATCAAGGAGCAACGCATACCTGATAAAATGCTGAAAAATATAAAAGAACAATTAAAACAGACTGTCAGAAACTCTGACCCTGAAAGAAACAGAGCTTATTCACAAAACAGAACTAAGTATAGCTCTAAACTATCTTCAGATATATTTTTCTTTTTTTTAAATTTTATTTATTTCTGTATGTGTATGAATGTATTGTCTGCATGCAAGTTTGTGCACCCGTGACGTGCAATGCCGCGGAGGTCAGAAGAGGGTCTCAGATTCCCCTGGAACTGGAGTTCTCCTGGAATTGGAGTTTCAGACCATTCTCGGCCGCCATGTGGGTGCTGGGGATCGAACTTGGGTCCTCTGCAAGAGCGGTCGGTGCTCTTAACCACTAGGCCATCTCTCCAGCCCCAGATATATTTTATAAGTGTTTTGGAGAATATTTATTGAAAATAAATAATGAAAACAAAATTTCAAATGGAATATACACTCTGGGAGATCAAGTGGAAGTGGCCTATTCAAAACTGTGGAATGAACAGAAAATAGATGAAAGATACAACAGAGAAAACGAGAGCACACAGGGCTAGCTTCTGATTATAGAGAAGTTTCATACTAAGAGCAGGCAAGGATCAATGTGAGCAAATTACCTTTAAAAATATGCTAATTGTTGAATCTAAGAGCCAGTTCTGTGAAAAGCTAAACGAGATAGAGCCTTACCTCAGTTAACCAAATGAAAGAAACAGCAAATCAAAATTAATAAAATCAGAGATGAAAGTGGAAACATCAAAACAGACACCAAAAAATTCAGAACATTATAAGGTAATACCTCAAAAACCTATAGCCTATTAAAATTGAAATCTAAAAGAAATGGATGAATTTCTAAATTCATGAAAACTACCAAAGTTAAACCATGAAGAGATCAACAGCTTAAACAAACCCATAACGTATAAGGATATTGAAATAGTAATTAAAAAGAAAAAAACAACTCATGACCAAAAAAAAGGCCAGGCCCAGATGGATTCACATCAGAATTCTAATAGACATTCAAAGAAGATCTACAACCAATACTGCTTAAATTATTTAAAAATATAGAAACAGAGGGAGAGCTTCCAAACTCATTCTATGAAGCCAGCAACACTCTAATACCCAAACCTGGTAAAGATACAACAACAGCAAAAAAGAAAACTATAGGCCCATATCTTTAATGAATATAGATGCAAAATAATGAATATAGATGCATATATTCTCAACAAAATACTTGCAAACCACATACAGACACACATCAAAAAGATCATCCACCATGATCAAGTTGGCTTTATTCCAGAGATGCAGGAATGGTTCAATATACAAAAGTCAAAAAATATAATAATAAATACAAATGGACTTAAAGACAAAAATCACATGGTCATCTCGAAAGACACAGAAAAGGCCACTGACAAAATTCAACATGTATTCATGTCATGCCAATCAAAATACCTATAACATTCTTCACAGAGATAGGAACCCTAAAATTCAAAGGGAATCACAAAAGACCCTGGATATTCAAAACAATCTTGAACAAAAACAATAATACTGAGGAGATCACCATACCAGATCTCAGATTATAGTACAGCACTAGAGTCATAAAACAGCATGGTACTGACACAAAAATAGACGCATAGACTGATGGAACACAACAGAAGACCCAGACACAAGTACATGGAATTTCAGCCATTTGCTATTTCTAAAAAAGGTGCCAAGAACTCACAATGGAGGAAAGACAACATCTTCAATAAATGGTGGTGGCAAAATTGGATCTCCACCTGTAGAAGAATGAAATTGAACCCTTATCTTTCTCCCAGCACAAAAGTCAACTCCAAATTCGCCAAAGACCTCAACATAAAACCTGAAACTCTGAAACTGCTAGAAGGCAGCACAAGCAGTACCTTACAAGATATAGGTGTAGGGAAGGACTTTCTGAACTGAACATTAGTTGCCCAGGCATTAAGGTTAATAAATAACAAGTGGGACCTAATTAAGCTATAAAGTTTCTGCACAAAAAGGAAACAACCAAAGAAGTGAAGAAGAAACCCACTAAATGGCATAAAATCTTCACCTGATACACATCCCAAAGAGAATTAATAACCAGAATATACAAAGAACTTTAAAAAACACACAAAGAAAATAAATAACCAAATAAAAAGATGGGCTATGGATCCAAACAGAGAGGTCTCAAATGAAGAAACAAAAATGTTTAAGAAACACCAATATCCATTCTATACAAATTAATATACAGATTCAATGCAATCCCAATTAAAATCCCTAAGAGTTTCTTTATAGAATGGGAAAAAAAATCCTTAAATTCATATGGAAAACAAAAGATCCTGAATAGCCAAAGCAACCCTGAGCAAAAAGAGCAATACAGGATTTCAAACTATATTACAGGGCTATAGTCATAAAAGCAACCTGGTACTGGCATGGAAACAGGCACATAGACCACTGAAACAAAATTGAAGATCCAGAATTAAGCACATGACAATTTCAGATACCTCATATTTGACAAAGGGGCAAAAACTCAATGGAGGAAAGAAAGCATCTTCAGCAAATGGTGCTAGGAAAACTGGATCGTCATCTGTAGAACAAAATTAAACCCCTACCTCTCACCCTGAACAAAAATCAGCTCCAAATGGATCAAAGACCTCAATGTGAAACTTAAAACTCTGAAGGTGATACAAGAAAACATTGGCAGCAACCTATAAGACAGAGGCAGAGGAAAAGACTTTCTAAATCAAACCACAGCTGCACAGGAAATAAGGTCAACAATTGACAAGTGGGATCTCATTAAACTCAAAAGTTTCTATACATTGAAAGAAACAATCAATGAAGTGAAGAGAAAACCCACAGAGTGGAATGAAACCTTCACCAATGATACATCTGACAGAGCATTAACTTCCAGAATATATAAACTACTCAAAAAACAAAGAAGTAAAAAAGCAAATGACCCACTCAAGAGATGAAGTAAAAAGCTAAACAGAGACTTCACAAGTGAGGAAATAAAGATGGCTGAGAAACATCTTAAAAAGTGTTCTACATCATTAATAATTAAGGAAATGCAAATTAAAACCACTTTAAGATATCATCTCACTCCTATAAGACTGACTAAGACCATGAAAACAAAAGACATCAAATGCTGGAGAGGATGTGGGGAAAGGGGAACACTCATCCACTGCTGGTGGGAATGTAAACTCATACAACCACTGTGGAAAGCAGTGTGGAGAATGCTTAAAAGACTCAAAATGAGCCTACCACCTGACCCAGTCATATCACTCCTGGGCATGTACCCACAAGACTCATCCTACCACAGAGATACATGCATATCTATGTTTATTGCAGCTGTCTTCATAATAGCGAAGAGCTGAAACCAACCCAAATGCCTCTCAACCAATGAGTGGACAGAGAAAATGTGGTACATCTACACAATGGAGTTCTATGCAGCAGTAAAGAAAGATGACATCATGAACTTTACAGGTAAATGGACGAAACTAGAAGACATTATGCTAAGTGAAGTAACACAGTCTCAGAAAAACAAATGACGAATGAAGATTCTGTCTTAACCCATCAGGTTGGCTAAGATCAAGAGAACAAAAGACACCAAATGCTGATAAGGATGTGGAGAAAGGGGAACACTCATCCAACTGCTGGTTGGATTGCAAACTCATTGCATCCCTCTTCTGTGGATGCTAACACCAAATACCTAGTAGTAAGGCAAACTGAGCAGCACGTGTGTGTGTGTGTGTGTGTGTGTGTGTGTGTGTGTGTGTTTATTTTACCTGAAAGCAACTGTACCATTATAATGTGAATACCTTAATGGGATCTAGAATTAACCTATCACTTATTTTCAGAATTTGCAATTGTGGATATGGGGGGAGGGTATATATGCATACTTTAGAGTAATATAAAATTAAAGGGGAAAAATGTGAATTCCAAAGATGGTTCCCCTCATTTGTGGATGCTAACACCAAATCCCCAGTTGAAAGACAAGCTGAACAACATTATTGTTATATTTCTTTTTATCTGAAAGCAACTGTGCTGTTATAATCTGAATCTCTTAAAGGGGCTCTAGAATCAACCTACCACTTATTTTCAGATTCTGTAATTACTGTATATGGGTGGAAGGTATGCATTCGTACCTTAGAGTAATATAAAATTAAAGGGGAAAATGTGAATGCTTAAACATATTTTGGAATTAACATACAGTTTATTCTCAGAGGTCATAATTTTGATACATATGTGATAGTTATATAGGCATATGTTGGAGCAATTCAAAGGGGAGGGAACAACAACATAAAGACTGGGTCAAAGAACTGACTGATACAGTTAAATTCTGCCCAAAACAACAAGCCTCTGCAGTGAAAAACTGTGGAAAGACTGAGAGAAAGATGCAAGACACATGTATGGCAGAAGGCATGAACTGGGGTGGGATGGGGGCAGGGAGAGAGGACTGTGTCTAAATTGGAATGAAAGATAATATATGAAATACAGAAATCATCGATAAACATATTTTTAAAAAGTTACTCAACATCCTTAGTAACTAAAGAAATGCAGATAAAGATCGCTTGAAGATTCTGTCTTACCCCATCAAGCTGGCTAAGATCAAGAGAACAAAAGACAAATGCTGGAGAGGACATGGGGAAAGGGGAACACTCATCCACTGCTGGTTGGATTGCAAACTCATGCAACCCTAGGGAAAACAACAAACCCTAGGAGAACTCTTAAAAAATGAATTTCCCATATGATCCAGTTATATAGTCTTTGGCATGCAGAGGTAGTAGGATACTGCTCTTTTCACAATAGCTAAGAAATGGAAACAAACTTAATGTCTCTCAGTTGATGAATGGATAATGAAAATGTACATTTATACAATATAGTTATACTCAGTGGTAAGAAAAGATGAAACTATGAAATTTTCAGGTAAATGGATAGAACCTTAGACTGTTATACTGAGTAACAGAAACTCAGAAAAGCAAGTGATGTACATTGTCCCTCATTTGTGGATCACAGCACCGATCCTTTATATGTGAGTATATATCCTGATGTAACAGCAGGAGCCAGGAAAATGGAAAGGAAACAAGGTGGAAAGGGAAAGAAAAGCCTGAAAGAGAGGGAGAGTAGGGACAAGATGTTAGCAGGGGGTTGGTAGGGAAAGTGGGCGTCAAAGAAATACTGCTTGCATGCCTTGTCACAGAACTGGCTTCTTCACATTAGAAGGTAGGCCTAGAATTTACCATGAGGCAGACACTGTGTTGCAGTTTGCTGTAGTTACTTAGTGTCAACTGTACTCCCAGATGCTAGGAGCACTGTTACTCACATCTTAAATGCACGTGCACTCTCCAACAATATGTCTCCTCATAAATGAATGACACAAAGATGCAACATTCATGACAGTAAAGAGAAATTCTAAATCTAGTATCTTCCAGAAGGAAAGGCAAAAGTTACATGTAAAAAAGATAAGAATTGCTCTAGCATCAGGTTTCTGCCTCTCTGGGTCGAATGCTATAAGACAAAACCTACCATTCTCTAGTCAGTGTAAATGTCAAATTCATATGAATGTAGAATAAATACATTTTAGGATACATAATTCTTTTGCTTGACTAATGTCCTGTGCACCATTTAAAAACTATTTTAATGATGATGTACCATTATAAAATGAAACATTATCCTAGTTTCTTTTCTATTGCTGTGATATCCTCTGACCAAAGCCAACTTGGTTCCATCTTATACCTCCCAGTGAATCTATTTTGAAAGAAGTTGTGAAGGAACTTGAAGGAGGAATTGAAACACAGACCATTTAGGAATGCTGCTTACTGGGTTGCTCCTCTGGCTAGTTCACCTTTCTTAGAAAACCCAGGCTCACCTACCCAGGGATGGTGCCACACATGTCCCTCCTATAACAATAAACAATTAAGAAACTGCCACAGACATGCCCACAGGCTAGTCTTAAGGAAGCAATTCTGCAACTGAGGTTTGTTCTTCCCCAGTGACTCTAGTTTGTACTAAGTTGACAAAAAAATAACCAGCACAAATACTAAATCAAGATAAAGCCCCATTTGCAGGTCAGCAATCCGGTGTTTGGAACAAAGCATATTTTGCTTAGTGTACTTTGCTTTATTCCACTGTACACACAGATATGTTTTATTTGTTGTTACTAACAACCTTGCATAGAACGTGACTATTAGTGTCATCTTTTCAATGTATCAAATAGCTTACAAAGTATAGGTACACTAAAATATTTTATGAAATTTCTTTCAGGCAAAGTGTGTAAGATACTGATGACAGTCAAGCTCCGGAGGAGAACAGAAATGCCAAGCACCTCTACAATGATAAGAAGCTGCTCTTAACTAGGGGAGAGACAGAAAAGGCTTAATTGCTATGCTTTCCAGAGCCATTTTCTAATGGCAAGGATTTAGACAGAATACTTGATCTACTTCAAGATTACTTCCAGGAGAAGAAAGAAGCTGATTCTCTCAAACCATCTAGCTGAAACGAGAGGGCTGGAGTGTATTATGGACTACCACTCTGCAAGCTTTCTAATTATTAATATAGCTTTATGCATCTGAGGTGCTCACTTACTGCTTATTCAGGAAAATGAGCTTTGAATGACATGCCAGGAATGGCACAATGACAGCCCAAATCGCTACTCTGTATTTATTTGCAAACTAGCTGACAAACCTATATCACAAGAAATACTGCTTTGAGTGAAATGGCCTCACAGATGCCAATAAACAAAGAAACACAATACTGTAGTTTCCATATATCTGAATGAGAAGTTGTCGGCTAGAGCTTTTGAGTGGATCCTAGCCATGAAATGTACTGATGAATGGCTTATACTGGCTTTGAGCAAGTATCATATGCCTGGCAGATAGAGTACTTTCAGACCACTTTATTGTAATAACCACTTCCATCTATGCTGAAACACCATTAACTTGAAACAAGGTTTTCAGCAAGTGACAAAACATTGCATCTCTTCCACATTAGATAACCAAAAGGGGGAAAGATACCTAGAAGAAGGCTGTTGAGCAAAGCAGCAACCGCTTCCAGTTATGTTGAAGTGAAACAGCCTATGGGGTTCTTAATTTTTGATTTTTAAAAATATTATTTTATTAATTGAATTTTGATTTTTATATAACTTGATGGTACTTAGATATCCTCTCCTAGCCACATGTCTCTCCACTGCCCCCCCACCAAATCTAATGTATACATACACACATAAATTTAATGTATTCATGCATATATATATATATATACATGTATATGTATATATATATATGGCCTATAGAGTCTGATTTGTGTCCCCAAATGTCCATCAGCGTGCATCCATCCAAACCCACAACTGGCCACTGTGCAGAGAATAAGAGGCTGCAGAGTGCTTATTCCTGAATAAGACACCTATTTCAAACCTCGGCCTCCCAAGGCTCAGGGACCATTGTGGAATAGAAGGTGGAAATGTAAGAGTCAGAGGTGGTAGATGACCACAAGGAAACGGAGTCTTCCAGGGAGCTGGTCACTTACTCATATGAACTCACAACAACGGTGACAGCATGCACAAGTCCTATGCAAGCTCAAGCCAAACAAAATCCCTACATAGACAAGGGGAAGTAGGTAAGAAATCCCAACCCAATTTAGGGGCCTTTCAGCAATTGATACCTGTGGACAGGGAGAGAGATGATGGTGTCTTATGGGTTTGCTCTTTAATGGTCCTCTTGAAGCTTTCAACCATGCAGACCAATGGCAGCAGTCTGGTCATGTCAATACGGGGTCACTTAATCAAACGTTTCCATACTAATTATATTCTGTGCTCACTTTAGCAACCTATTTCTCCACGGTCAAGCAGATCACTCATGCAATCCAATTGCATTGCTAAAGCAACCCCAGATGCTAGATCAAAGGGCTTTCCTTCCTGATGTTTGAGCTAATGGACTCGAACTAATTCTATATTTGAGTGATGTGTCTTCAAATGAAAATATCTTCAAACAAGTCTTTTTTTTGTTTGTTTGTTTTTTGGTTACGTTTAATTTTATATTACTCCAAAATATACATCTAAACACTAAACACATAAACCAGGTTTACAAAGTCTGAAAATAATCTATAGGTTACTTCCAAGATACATTTAGGGGTCAGACCGAAACAGTAAACTTCTGCATCGAAAGGGTTTAAAAAGAGTGAGAAAAATATGCAAAACGGGACTAAACAAGTATAGAGCAGAAGGCTCGAGTTCTGGCGGGGTTGGGGCAGCAGGGATGCAGGAAGGGGTTGAAATTCAATTAATAAATGTGATATGACATGTACAAAAGCTCAATAAAAATTAAGAGAAAAAATGAAAAGAATATCTGATACAATAAAAAGGAGATGCAGCTGATGGTGATTTACTTACTAACCACTGCCTTTTACATCCAAATTACAGACACCATCACATGTCCTTACACACACCTTTACTTAATTTTGTTCTTTCAGGTGTATATGTTGATAGACAATATTATATGGAGGGGCCCAAAAGGAAATCAATCTTTATGGAAAGAAGCTGTTACACGCTCCTTGGAATTTTATGCACAATCTCTGCTGCCCAAGAATTTCTTCCGTCAGCACTCAGCAGCGGTTTCTAACACCTCAAAGAGGCTGGCAAAATGTATGTCCTCATCACAGCTACAGAGCATCAGTGACAAAGATGAAGTCTAGTTTTATCTAGACTATCTTTCTGCCTCAGTAAAGTTGCATGATCATAGGAAATGATCTAAATGTGAAGCGATAAAGGAGCTATTAAATCAATTATGGCACACGTTCTAAGCAGAATGCTGTATGTAGACTTGCTTAAAGTGGTAGTTTTGAAAAAGCCAAATGACATAAAAAGTTCTTGTGATTAATGTCTTGTCAAGAAGGAGGAACAAAACTATGGACAGAATATTATTCCAGTATGTAAATATGTATATGATTCATGAATAAGATAGCAGTTTTCTCCTATCAGTAATATTGAAGATGATTATAACTTATTTAGTATATTCTTCATTTATGAATTTTCCAAATTCAATTCATATTGCTCTATAATTTAAAAATGAATAACATAAGAGTATCAGCCTTTGTGGAGAAAATCAGAATGGATCAGAAGAGTAGGTCCTATGTAGCTCTGCATGAGAGAGCTCCAGAAGGTGGTCAAGACCATCTCACAGATCCTGTGCTTTGAGAGTGGATCTGGCCCTCTAGTCCCTGGATACAGATGCTCCCTCTTTATGGAATATGCATACCCTCATCTTGACTCACCAGAATCACATCTCAAGAGTCTTCACAGGTCTTCCCTATCAAGGATGCCACTCCAAGTTCTATGGGCCCCAGTTCTGGTGAATTTCCAGTGAACTGCCAGCGTGCTGAGTACCTACTGGTCCTATGAATGGGGCATGTGAGGCTGCAGACGGCCTCGATCTTGAACTGCTCAATCTGGCCTTCCTCTTTTTGGGGGATTCCAGCTGGGGCAAAGCAGCCCCGATACTTAGTTGAGGTGCTCTAGTGAGCTCACCCTCAACACATAGAACTGAGTCCTGATTGGGATGCCTTAGGTTCACCCCCCACTGCAGTCGAAAGGCATTAACAAGAGCAGTTCCCTTAAAAATTGTTATTTGTTCTGAGGAAATGATCTGTATGATTTAGAAAAGTAATAGCAGTGTGTAGCTTTTAAACTTGGACAGACAGTGACTAGCATAAAAGAGAAAGATCTTTGGACTTTAAAATGTAAGAGAAAATTCCAGAGAAGAATTTTTTGAAAGATTAAGCTAGTGTGCCTCTACATTTAGAGGCGGTGTGTGCTCCACAGTGGTTCAAAGAATGCAGTGAACATTATCATGTTACTTTTACCTAACTAACACTTTCTTTAAAAACTATATTAATGTTTCAATAAAAATTAAGAAAATAAAAGATCCTACAGTCCCCCCCCCCAAAAAAAACTATACTATTGGTCACTGTCATTCAATGTAAATTCAGGAGATAAAAAAGTAAATTGTAATAATTAAATTTGTCCTACCATATGACTCAAACTGTTTCAAATATAAAACATAAAAAATACTGCCAATGAATGCATGTAAATTAAGCACTCTGTACTTTTAATTTCCTATGTAAGATAATTAAAATTAGAAAAAAAGACTTGGTGAAACCCTCTTTACTCATGCCCCAGTATGGCATTTTCCTTATACCATGGAGGCTAGCCTGAGCTACAAAGCAATGTCATGTCTCAACAAATAACAAAGATAAAACCAAATGAAAAGAAAGAAGGAGGGAGTGAGGGAGGGAGAAAGAAAGAGGAAGAGAGAGAGAGAAACAGAGAGAGGAAAGAAAGGAGAAACCACTTCACATTACTAATGATCTAGGAATCACAAATAAAAGCTACACTGAGGGTCATCTCATCATACCTGTCTGATTGACCTTTGCCCTTCATTTAAAACAAAACAAAGACTAAAAAATATCACAAAACAACAAAAATGAATGCTGGTTAGATGGATGAATGGTTAAAGGCATATGCCACTAACCTTGGTGACCTGAGTTTGATTTTGAAACATATAACGTGGAAGGAGAGAACTGACTCCTACAAGTTAACCTCTGCTGGACACACAAACACACACAGACACAGACACAGACACACACACACAGACACACACAGACATTCACACACAAAATGTAAAAATAATATTAAAAATAACAAGTGTTGGGAAAGATGTGGAAAAAATAAACCTCATAATTTGTAGATAAGACTATAAATTGATATAGCCAACACAGAAAATATAGAAGAGGCACACAGAAAATTAGAAGCAGGGGCTGCAGAGATGGTTGACTAGTTAAGAATGCTTGCTGCTCTTGTGGAGGATCTGAGTTCAGTTCCTCACACCCACATGAAGTGACTCCCATCTGCCTGTAACTCCAGCTCCCAGCTATCTGAGCTCTCTTCTGACTTCAGCAGTTACATGCTCTCATGTGCACAAACCCACATGAACACACACATGCACATACACATAATTAAACACAAACCAAATCTTAAAAAACAATGAAGCAATTCCATTTCTAGATATATGCTCAACAGAATTAAAGTTAGTATGATTAAGAGATATCTGGACCACATGTTCATTTGTGAGTCATTCTCAATAGTTACACTTTAAAAGCAACCTAAATGGGTGAAGGGACAAAGACATCATGTTGTGAATATGCAATGAAATATTATTGATCCTTAAAGGAGAAGGAAATTGTGTCATTTGTAGTAACATCAGTACAGTGAGAGGGCAAATGTGAATTAAGCCAGATCCAGAAAGACAAACGCTGTGTAACTGCCCCTGTGAGATATAAAGTGTTCAACTTCGTTGAAATGAAGTAGAATAGGGGTTGCCAACTGCTGAGGGGAATGGGGATTGAGAAGGTGGTGGTTAAAAGGAATAAAGCTTAAGGTATAGCAGACACACAGGTCCCAGAGGGCTACCATGCAGCACAATGCCTAACAACGCTATTCCGTTCTTAAGGTATAGCAGACACACAGGTCCCAGAGAGCTACCATGCAGCACAATGCCTAACAATACTATTCCATTCTTAAGGTTACTAGAGCATAGCCCATAGTGCTCTGGTTTAGATCTAAATGTCCCCTAAGGCTGAGGTGCCAAAGAAGCAGTCACTATCCCAATGCCCTTATTAGAAGGCTACAGAACTTTGAGAGGTGGGGCCTGGATCCCATCCACAGCTGCACAATAAAACAACAAACTTAGTTTGTTAACTTCAGATTGCTTTTCTATGTCTCTTCATTCTTTAATATTATTAAGCAGATGAATGATAGTATAGTTAATCATTTCAAAAGATGCTTAAATTAAAGCCCCATAATCATCTCCTAGAATTCATAACCTTCTAAGCCTTGGAAGGGCTGGAAGCTGCCACACAGTCTCTTCAAGCTAGTTACTTTTTCTCACTGATTATACTAAACACTCTCTCCTGTATTTCAAAAATTTCACATGAAACTACAATCACAGTTGCCTTAAATGAAAATAATTGTCCCCAAATTTCACATATGAGTGTTGCTTTTTTCTGTATTTAGAGGAGAAAATTATACCAACAAATATTACTTACTATCAGATGCCTTTATAATGTATATAATTCTAAAGAAAGTGATTTTTTTTTGCATACTGTTAAGACTACCTGGAAATTAATGTAAAGAGCCAGTTACTTGGGTTTACACTTTGAAGACTCCATCCTCCAGCACCCATGTGGGGAACAGCGTCCTTGATCTCTCTCACTGACTTTAAGTTATTGCTGTGACTTTCAAGTTTTATTTCACTATAGGTCAAAAATCCCTCCTGTGCCATAAAATATGACCTATAATTTGAGATTCTCATCTCTGAGATTTTATTTGATCAGCTTCTATTATCTACTATATTTATCTCCCCCATTTCAATTGGGCTAGAGAGAATTGGTTAAAGGTGAACATTTCCTATAAATGAGTTCCTTCGCCTCTATCTCCCAGGCTGATTCATGACCTAATATAACCTTTGCCCCTCCCCAAGAAGACAGATTCCTAAGAGAATAACTCTGATGGCTTTAGACTGCTGTTTCACTTCATAATGACAGCCAGGAATCTTTAAATATAATGCCAAATTTTCTTCTTCCATAAATATTTAAAATTAATTTCCTTCTCAAAATAAAGAGCCCCAAAAAGGCCCTTAAATAACTATTTCTTCAAATAAGTAAAATGGATAAAATCCTCATTTATATAGTGGGTTAGAAATTATGAATGCTTACTGTAAGTCACATGCTTTATAGAAAGGCCCAGAAGTAAGACTACAGAGATGGTGAATGGGTGTTGTGAGATCTTCATTTTCCAGACCAAAGAGAAGGCTGATTTTACAGATGTACTAGATTACACATACATACTTAGATGCACACTTGGATGTACATGTGCAAATGTACACAAACACACATACTTTCTTCAGAAATATCATACCTGGGTGTTTTAGTTGAATTATACATGTAAGTTTTACTCAAATGTGTCACAGCCAGGCACTAGGCTATGTCTTAACTAGACACATGACAAGCCATATGGCAAGCAGTAACATAATACAGGTCAAAGATGGCTCGGTCTGTGAAGTACCTGCAGCACACTTGAGTTTGGATCCCCAGCATGCACCTCAAAAGCTAGGCATGGCAGCATGCTCTTGCAACCCTAGCACTGTGGCTGGGGCAGTGGAGACAGGTGAATCCCCAAAGCTCACTGCCCAGCCCACCTGCCAAGTCAAGGAGCTCTAGGTTGAGGAGGAGACCTTGCCTCAAAAGCATGGGGAGTAACTGAGAAATGGCATCCAGCCATTAGCCATCAGCCTCCACACGCATGTATGTCTGTACCTTGACGAACAAGTACGTACATTGCACATGCACACACACACACACACATGCACACACACACACACACACACACACACACACACACACATGCACACCCTGAGCTAGTAACAAAAGATGATAAACTTCAGATTGAAAATATCATGTACTATGAGTAGGAAATGCTGGTGCTCCAAATGCACAACACATACCTCATTTGTCTATGGGATGTATTTGTCTATGGGATGTATTCTGAATTCAAATTAACGTGAGCTACAAAACAACATGACATTCCTATCATGGAAATTTCTAGAACTGCACATTTGTATATGTTGAATATTTACCATGTGGCTCACAGGCGGCAGCTCCACAAATGAAACCATATCATGTCAGGATGCCTGCCTGAGCATCTTTTATAACCAGCCTAGTAATAAAGATCATAGTTAGAATAAATCAAACATAAATTATAAAAAGTAAACTGCAAAATATATGTATGTGTCCTTATATGGATGTCTCTCTATATGTACATACCTTTAAATGCAGTTTTAGAGAATATACAGTAATACAGTGTGATGGTTAATATTTATTCTTGACTGGATAGGATCTAGAATTACCCTAGTAGACAAATCTCTCAGTGTGTCTATGAGAAGTACTATAGATTAGGCTAACTGAAGTGGGAAGACTCGCCCTAAATTTGGCTGGCATTCTGTGAGCCAGGGTCCAGAACCGAATAGGAAAGGAGAAAGCAGGCTGAGCACAGGCACTGAGCACTCTGCTTCCCTGGATGCGACGTGACCAGTCATCTCCTGCTGCACCATGCTACCGAGCCTCGATGGACGACCTCACCTCAAACTATTAGCCAAAGAAATACCCTCCTCTCTTAAATGTTTCTTGTGGGGCATTTTGACACAGCAATGAGAAAAGTAACAAACATACATAGCGTAGGGAACAGATGAGTTGCTGGTAGAGGATGAAGAGCTGCAGTAAGCACTATATAGGGCCAGTAAAAAAATGTTGATTGTGATGGTGGTTTCACAGATATATAAAATATAGATAAACCTATTCTTTTTTTTTTTTTTTGGTCTTTTTTGAGACAGGGTCTCCCTGTAGCTCCAGCTGTCCTGGAACTCACTCTGTAGACCAGGCTGGCCTTGAGCTCACAAAGATTCGCCTGCCTCTGCCTCCCGAGTGCTAGAATTAAAGGTGTGCACCACCACGCCCGGCAAACCTATTCTTATATATTACCTGTAGATCAATTTTATCTAAAGAAATCTATTTACTATATGCAATAAAAAGTAACGTGTGTTCTCAGCTTAACATGTGTTTAATCTCATGGTTGTTTGCTAGTCGTATTAATGGTGAACAACTGTCAATAACTAAACAATATTGAGCTACTATAGCTAACAACCAACCTTTCAAACAGGAGCAAAAATTAGCCCTTGGATATAAAAAACCAAGGGGAATGGAGGAAGGGGTGTTGTGTGAAGCAGGACTGTGAGTTTAGGAACTCAAGTAGCAGAGTGAAGCGTTACCTAGAGGCATAAAATATTGTAGCGGCATAATAGGATTAGGAAAGAGAAGTTTTTCAAGAGCACAGGTTCAGGGGTAAAGTCCTGTGGCCTCTTCTTCAGATTGGGACAGCCAGGAATGCAGAGCTCCAGGTGACAACTGAACTCATAGGTCAGTCCTAGGACAGCTCTTACCAGAAGGTGCCGAAAACAAATACAACCACAGGGGTCTGTGGCACAAGATGGAAATGGCTGAGGTTGGTGGGAAACAAGCTGCTCAAAACTATTTAGAAATCAACACACATAGCTATGGACTGAGGTAGAGTCTGGAGAGGGCTAAATGTCAGACCCAGCCTGAGATGGAATCTATTTTCCCTCTGAACACCTACACTGGTGTTCTTCAATCACAACCGAATTGCTTTGGAGATACATTGGTAAGTGTCTTACCAACTCTCTCTTTGAGCTCATGTTTCTGAAGTGAGAAACATTTCTTATTAATCTCTATCTTTCATATTCCTGGCAACTAAAATTATTCAAAGGAATAATATTGAATTCAGTAGACTTTCCTAGAACGAATTCGCCATGTGTCCTCATTGCCTATATCACCTGTTTCAAAGACCTTACTACAGACAGAATCAGTGGCCCAGTCCCCCAAGTGAGGAGTGGACATCCAGAATCCCAAGGTTAAGTTACACTATTATGCTATGCTGTCTTGGGTTCACTTTATTAAATGTTGCAGAGTCATGTGTGATAGGAGGCTGGGGAATGCGAACACCACTACCAGTCAGAAAGCTCTTTAGGACTGCCTGAGTTTCAGATGGGACATTTAAGCAGGCAGCAGCAAATCTGTTTGGGGATAGATAACATAGAATTTATCTTTCAACACTTGCTTCCCTTACTTTTCTAGTGAGGAACTGATTAAAGAAAGTGTGTCTAGCCAAAAGACATTGAGAGTTTGGGGGTTAAGCTGTTGAGGCTCTGAGGATTGAGGAAAACACCTCCAAGCATCAGTTGCCTCTTGGTCCACTCTGTAGAGCGCAGCAGTTAGAAAGTACCCATTCCACATTCTCCAACACATACAAGGTTCTTCCATGTAATCATATTTTTAAAGTGATGCTAATAAAAATTTTAAAATAAAAATGTATATATCTGCACTGCTGATGTTATCAAAGTGAGTATCTGAGCTTCCTTAATCTAAGTGGGAAGGGCTAGCCTCTACTTTCATGGCCCTCCTCCAGGAAAGCTGGAATAAGCCTTCTGCAGTTTACTCCATGATTTTTCCATTTAATTAAAATATTATCAGAGTCTTATAAATTCCAAACACCAAGTTGTGGGCCATTTGTAGGGGTAGATTCCCATTCTAGGAAAGGAGGGGTTTACTCAGAGAAGTTGGCCTGAAATCCTGATTTCTACTGAAGCAAAACAGAAAGAACTTCCCGCTGGGAATGAAAGAGTGTAATTTCAAGGTCTGAGAGTCACACTGGATGAGACAAACACTGATGTCTCACTCATAAGATAGTCTTAGCAGGTCATTGGTCCACAGTTGTTAGGAATAGACCTGGAACCCAGATAGAAGGTACAAGACTGAAGAAGTTGGAGCCAACCCATAGGAAATGTTTTACCTAAAGAAACAGACAACAGTATTCCTCACAGTATTCCGTACAGCTTCCTCTACGGATAGCAGAGGCTCTGTTAAAACCAGTAACTTAGCTGAGATCCAGCTATCTAGAAGCTAGCTTATATGGTGCACACATCAGCAAAGCAGTAAAAAGAAACTTGTAAAGGTCATGAAAGATCTTTTAGAGGTATGGAAAATACCAGAGTAGCCACAAAGGCCCAGTAAGGTCAGGCATGCCTGAACAACTGGAGAGGTAATTCCAGTGGTAATACCTGTGCATAAATATGGTGGAACACAGGGATTGAGGATGAGTGAGACAGTGTGCAGGCTGCTGGGGTTAGGGTACTGAGTGTCCTCCACAGGTCCACATCTTAGCGAGATGGTCCCTAGCCTTTGCTGTTACTGGAGGCAGCAGAACTTTTGGAGGGTGGTCCGAGGAAGAAAATCGGATCCCTGGGGTTACTCCTCCAAGGGGAATACTGGGGTACCATGGCTTCCTGAATGCTCTGAGGGGAGTAGTAATGGTGGAGAGATGTGGAACTGTCTTCCCATTAGCACAGCAGCTGTTACCATCTGGCTTGGGAGACTCTGCCCTCCGAAGAGGATTGGGAAGCTGTTAACAGTTGCTGGGGAGGTTCTCTGGCAAGTTAGGGAAGAGGTACAAGCAACAGCGGTTGGAGGCTTTGACGCTCAACCCCTCTTTGAGGATCTACAAGCAACTATTCACTGCTAAGTGAGGGAGCGACACCTTCAGGGGTCTCCCAGTGGCAAGGTGCTCATGTTCCTTAAGTGAACCCTTACTCATGCACAGGTAAGCAACCCAAATCAAAATGAAATAAGTTTGATCATTAAGGAAAGGAGAGGGAAGGTCATTGTTGGTATTTTACACAAAAAGCAAAGGAAGAATTCCAGGAATTGTAAAGTAATAAGACTTCTGAATATTCACATAATAAATGAGGCCAGTAAAAAGAAAGACTGATTACATAAAATACAAAGTTTGTACAATGACACTTTAATTCCATTTCACCATTTTAAAAATGTTTTATTTATTTATGTTAATTTTACATGTATGAATGTATTGCCTGCATGTGTGTAAGTGCACTCACATCATGCAATGTCCACAGAGGTGAGAAGAGGGCATCGGATCCCCTGGAACTAGAGTTACAGATAGTTGTTAGCTGCCATGTAGGTGCTGGGAATTGAACCTGGGTCCTCTGTAAGAGCAGTCAGTGCTTTCAAACACTGATCCATCTCTCCAGCCCCACACTTTACTATTTCTGATTACATGACAACTTGTGTAAAATAAATTATTTTGTTCTCTCCTGTCCAAGACAGAAGGTAAAACATGGGAACTTAGGAAGGAGAAGGAAGTTATAGATAGGATTTTTTTTCCATTATCATGCCCTTGCTACTTAGTAAAATTTTAAATCCTGAACTAAAAGCAGAGATTTCTGAGCTGATCTGTTGTTTTAAAAGACCTAAGTGTCTTTTAAATTATAATATTAATCCTAGTAAGTTATCATTCATTCATATGCTTTGGGAAAGGCTGGGTCTGGATAGGTAAAGAGGGAGCCTAATTAAGTAGACCATTATATATACCATTCTGAGGCACAGAGCTGAATAATTACAAGATAAGGAAACATATTAGCTATTAAAACTATGTTGCACATAACTCATTCTTCCCTACTGGTTTGGAAGACCCTTACAGTGTCTTGACACTAACATTATAAATACTAATTCTCATTGAAAGTATACAACAGTCAGCTCTTGGTACCATCTGATAGAGATGGCTTTTCCTGTTTTCTGACTTGCTAAATTTATCTAGGTAGAAGAAAGAAAAAGTCAGTGTCACATAAAGTGCAGAGAAGTGACAGTTTGCACCTGGTAGGTTATTAGCTTTTATCATGTTTATTTATTTTATGCAGGCATGTGTCTGTTTATTCAGAATATTTTAGCTCACTGTGGTCTGAGGATAACTTGTGGGAGTTGATTTTCTCTTTCCTCCATGCGAGTCCTAGAGACTAAATTCAGACTGTCAGGCTTGGTGGCAAGTGCCTTTATCCACTGAACCATCTTGTCAGCCTGCTGAGATTATTTCTAGTTAAAAACTTCTAAACCTGATTATCAGTACTCTTACTTTAATAAATATACTTTGGGTGAAAAATATTACATATATATATGTGCATACACTGGGTAACAATTTTAGCAGACACTAATTGAGATTATACCACACTGCCATGATTTCATGAACTAACAGAACATTTCCCTTTTTAAATTCATCTATCTGTATAATGTTAATAAAGAAAAGATAATGGGCTGGAGAGATGGCCTAGCGGTTAAGAGCGCCGCCCGCTCTTACAGAGGACCCGGATTCGATCCCCAGCACCCACATGGCGGCCGAGAACCGTCTGAAACTCCAATTCCAGGAGAACTCCAGTTCCAGGGGAATCCGACACCCTCTTCTGACCTCCGCAGCATTGCACGACACGGGTGCACAAACCTACATGCAGACAGTATATTCATACACGTATGGAAATAAATAAAATTAATAAAAAAATTTAAAAAAAGATAGATAAGATGATACACCTACTAATTTAAACTGAAAGCCATCTGTAAAATTGTTGGTGATTTAAAAATGAATTCAAGTTAGCAGAGGAATGTCATTAATATGTTTGCGTGAGCTCTCCCTGCAGATAAAAGTGCCAGAATGCAAAACAGGTCTATTCTGTAATGGGGCAACATAAGTTACATGCAAGAAATCCTTTATTGAGGAAAATGACACAGCAGGGAAACAACTCACAATTGTCATCAAAGGAAAAGCTGAATTATATAAAGATAGTAGCTGTCCTTGGGGCTGATGGTTTATTTGTTTTTTTTAACTATTTTTTAATTTTTTACTTTTTATGTGTATGAGTGTACTGTCTGCATGCAGGTTTGTGTACCTGCAATGCTGCAGAGGTCAGAAGAGGGCGTCGGATTCCCCTGGAACTGGAATTAAAGATGGTTCTTAGCTGCCATGTGGGTGCCAGGAATTGAACCCGGGTCCTCTGCAAGAGCAGTCAGTGCTCTTAACCACTGAGCCATCTCTCCAGCCCCGGGGCTGATGGTTTTAACCCTCAGTACTTGTGAAGTGCCTTTGAGGAACTGTAGCATTTTACTCTGAAGCCATGTAGGTAAAAACACACTGCAGTCACCCATAGCGTCAGGCACTGGGCTAAACCCCAAAAGTATAAAGACAGAGGCTGTGTACTACTAGGCTCATGAGCTAATAAAATATGAATTACATATTTCCAGTGTAGAACTGTCAGCAAAGACTGCCTGGGGGATGAAGGACTTGCTAGTGAGCTAATCATCCATTATTTTAGGTACACAGGGTAGCGTAGGGGTGTCAAGGGTTTTACTAAACCCCTGTTCACATATGTTTCAAATAATGCCTTCATTTTCTCTCACCACATGCTACAACACATGGGCTAATATATCACTCCTGTGCATTAGCTGTGGGCTGAAGTATTGTTGGTTATAGCACCTATATAATTCACACCCATCCTGAACTTCCATCTTCCAACTGTACTTCTGAAGGACCTCTGGAGGGAGAATCCAGGGATTTTTGTTTTGACCTCTGTCCTAGACCTATGACCTCAGAGTCCTAGGCTATGCAGGTTCCCAGTCTCCTCAGTTGATCTGCATGTGTTAAAGATAGCAAGCTATAACCCAAGGAAGCCAGGACTGTTTCCCTCACCCATCTCAGGGTGCTCTGCCTCATGCCTATGAAAACTGCTCTCTCCCTCTTTGTTTCAACTTAGCATCAAAAGTTATTGCTCACCTCTCTAACTACCACATCTTATTCAAACTTATTAAATAATTA
The DNA here is from genome assembly GCA_009823505.1 of Rhizomys pruinosus. Lineage (NCBI taxonomy): Eukaryota > Metazoa > Chordata > Mammalia > Rodentia > Spalacidae > Rhizomys > Rhizomys pruinosus. The sequence continues at coordinate 674,546 of VZQC01009175.1, read as the reverse complement.
GGTTTCACATAATAATTTTATGTATCACTAAGGACAATGCCACCAATTAAACAATTATATGACATAGATTGCAAGACACAAAATATGTATATCTTAGTATTGATGAAAGATGGTCTATAGATGGCTATCGCTGGAGTTTACATCTCAGGAAAGGGTGGCAGAAATAGTTAAGAAATTGACAGAAGTTTTCCAGGAGGCAGGTGAATGCTTTTAGAGGAAAGGATGGATGAGCTTAAATGCACATGGAACTTGGCGTGGTCTGGAGAGAGTTCAAGTACTGCCCTTGACACCTGCCCTAGTCTGGTTCCTGTTGCTATGCTAAAACACTGACCAGAGCCATCCTGGGGAGGAAAGGATTTATTTCATTGTATAATTCCAAAGCACAGTCCATCTTAGAAGTCAAGGCAGGAACTCAGGCAGGAACCTGGAGGAACTGAAGCAGAGACCCCCACTGAGGAACAATGCTTACTGGCTTGCTTCTCTGCTCTGTGCTCAGTCTGCTTTCTCATATAACCTAGGACCACCTGCCCAGGGTCTTACCACCCCCAGTGGGCTGGGCCCTCCCATATTACTCAACAACCAAGAAAATACCCTACAGACATGTCCAAAAGCAAGTGTGATGAAGACACTTCCTCAACTGAGACTCCCTTTCCCTGGGTATATCGAACTGACAACGAAGTCTAATTACAACACATCCACTGAATGACATTGGTGCAACCTAATTTCAAGTGTTTGGGCTCATTTGTAAAACAGAATTCTACAACCAATTCATGGGGTTGTAACTCTAAGTACTAGAATACAATTAGAACATTTGATTGGTTACTTTTCTTGTAGCTGTGACCAAAGCTCTGTCAAGAAGCAACTTAGGAGAGTAGGATTCATTTTCAGTAATGATTTCACCATGGAAGGGAAGGCACAGTGACACAGTGACAGAATGGCTCCTGACCAGGGAGCATGAGGCTACTTGTACCTTGTGTCAACAGCAGTGGGAGTTGGTGGGGAGCTGGAAAGGGGTGAGGAGGAAGGGATAAGAGGGAGGAGAGGGGGAAGACAAAGGAGTGGTGGGGAAGGGACAGGAGGGAAGAATGGGTCTAGATTATAGAACCCTTGAGGGACTCACTTCCTCTGGTAAGCTCCACTCCTCATGAGTCCAGAACCTTCCCAATAGTGTCACCAGGTCTCCAGCCCAAAGGAAAAAGCATGGGAATGGAGTTGGAGGAGGAGGAGAAGCCGTAGTGGTAAAGAACGGTAGCACTCCTAAGAAGCTTGGAATTTCTCTTTTATGTGATGAGATGTCCCAGGATGCAGGGCAGTGATTGGTCTGATCTAGGGATAGTTTGGACAATAGATACGAAAGGTAGGTATGACCAGTCCAGAGGCAGGGAAGGGACTTAGGAGGCCTTTGGGAATTTAGGTGAAAGGTGTGAGCAATGGTAGTGAAGACAACAATGAGGAAAGAATTCCTAGAGTGCTGCAGGTGCTATTTAGGATGTGAAATTGTTATCACTTGATGGTTGACTGGATGTAGAGTGATTAGGAGGATACCAAGGACATTTCACAGATTCTTAGTATACAGGCTTATTTTTAAGAGAGATGTATATTTTAGAGGTTCACAATAATTTTTGCCTAAAGAAAAAAGTTCAAACAGTAACCTTCAAAGTCAACACATAATTAGCATTCACAAATGTCACAAAGTATAGAGAAGACAACATCAGATAGAAGAAATGGCAGAGAGTGGTTACTATCACCTGGAAAAATGACGTTCATTAGGAAAAGAAAGGTAGATGTTAATCACAAAGTTCATGTGTCTGTTTAAGATTCTACCCAACTAGGTATCATGCACATGTACACATGACCCCCAACACACACATACAAGTTCAATAATTTAAAGTATATCACTTACGTCTACTGCTAGGGGTTGCCAAAAATCAGAAACTTCAAAATCAAATCCTGATATGACTGTTTGGTAACTTTGACTTAGAACAAATGAACCAATTTGGCTGAGCCACTTTTATTATCCATAAAACACAGAACATGATATCTACCTTGTAGTATTTTTGTTGAAGTATTCTGAAAACGTGAAATGGTAGTCTCATTTTACTACGCGCACTTTGGTGTGCTATGACATCACCCCTTCAGTGAGACACGGCAGCTCACTTATGTGATTCAGGATAAAAAAAATCTTTTAATTATTTTTTCTTGAGAAATGAACTTGACTTTCATTTGCCAACACCTGTGACATTTTAAAGATATTTCAGTATCATTCTGTTTTGTTTCTAGATACCTTAGCCAAAGAGATGTGATACTACCTGGATTCTGTTTAAAGATGGATGAAATTGAAAGGAGATACAAATAATTTTCTTACTTCAGGGCCAGATTCTGCTGTTTACAAAAAAAAAAAAAAATCAAGACCAGAACACTTGTTCTGAAAATAAGAGTGGGTACTACGTAAAGTCAGAATCCTTGTAGGAAACATTGTGCAATATGATGGGTAAGAAGACAGGGAACAGCATGGGAGGAGGGGCAAGGAAGATGACTCGGGAGTGTATTTGATCAGAACCTAGAAATATGAAGATACGCCTCTTCTTTATTATGTGAGACCACTTACGCTGACTTTGTTAGGTTTCCTATTCCATACAGTCCTGCCCTAAGCTAGTCTGTAGAGGCTCCTCACTTAATCAACCTGAGCACAGACATATCGTACATAGCTTTCTGGGTGCAATTCAGCCTGACAAAGCTCTATACATTTCACTGGATCCTCGGTGGCCCTGCAGTGACCTCCTGTGATACAATCACTTGTCTCTACAGATGATGATTTTTCCATAACAAAAAGTTGGGATTTATAGTAAAACATATTTACTTTTATTAACTTTTAAAGTTTTAAAGGACAGCATGGGCATACACAAATAGCATGTATAAATACAGTTCATAAAGCCACACTGATTTTATACCACATATACATTTTGATTAAACTAAAATAATATATTATTACAGAAATGTATTGGACATCGCTGCTCTGATTTCTAACTTTCATCACTAAAGCCGGCAAACCCGGCTTTAGTGATGAAAGTTAGATTAGAAAGGAAAATGACATGGTTGGATATAAGGTTGTGAAAGAAATACCCAGCAAGGTAGCCAGTGGCAGGAAATGTGGCTTCACTACTTGCAAGGGGGACATGCAAGCCTGGCAGATCATTAAAATTTCATGAAAGAAAGTAGAAAGTCACCTAGCGAGAAATTGACTTACTTAATTTATTTCCAAATTATGGCTTGTTTAATAACAAAAACTGTGTGTTGGTTTTCATGTAATGGTATTATCTTCGTATTTGAGATTGCTTTAATTCTCTTCAGACTGAATTTTGAGATTTAATATCACAGACACAAAGCAAGAGCACAGAAGCATAAATGCTTCTGGATCTGATTAATCTACATGAAGGCATTACATTCTATATTTCTGCAATTTATCATCTTCTCACTATAATATTTCAAAGACAATAACTCAGATGGAAGTAATATTAGCTGATTGTTAAGGGCAAGAATTTGTGCGAGGGTGCACATGATAACATTGTCAGAAATTAATGAAATTTTTCTGACATGATTCCTCATAGAAATTCATTTCTATAAAGCTAGACCATCTCATGCTCCTACAACAGTGCATGCTGTGTGCTCATGAAAATATAGGCACATACTACACACACTCACACAATATGCTGGAACATAGCTAGCACTTGTATAGTATACCTAACATAATGAACTACTGTGCTTAGCTAAACTAGTGCCAAATAAATGAGAATAATTTTTTAAATTAATTATCTAGGCCAATTTAGCCTCAAAATCATAGCAATCCACCTGCCTCTGCGACCGGAGTGACGAAATTAAAGGTGTGTGTGTCACCACCGGCAGCATAAATGAAAATAATCTTAATTTGAGTTTATAAATGATTCTCCTTAAAATGTCTTTCAAGATTGCTAATGTTCAAATTTTAACTTATTGAAACATGAACACTATTTCCAAAGGCCTGTTAGGTTTTGTGTCTCCAAAAACATATGAAGCAATTGAAAAATTTATATTCAAAGTAATATTCTGAATCTTAACTAAATTTTTATCTGTGGAATTTTTTTTTTTTTTTTTGTTTGGTGGGGTCTGTCAAACAGGGTCTCCCAGGTAGCCCACGAGGTGTCCCTGGAACGTCATCTGTAGACCAGGCTGGCCTTGACTCACAAAGATCCCCTCCTCTGCCTCCCAAGTGCTAGGATTAAAGGCGTGGGCTACCAACGCCGGCCTTTTTTTTTTTTTTTTTTTTTCATAGAAGAATATCCAGCCTAGTCAGAGAAGACTGGATTGTTGCTCTATTAGAGGGCACTATCTAATTCGAAAAACATTTTCCCCTTAAAAAGAACAAGGACTGGGAAATTAGTTATAGTTTGTAGCCAGAGATTTAAAAACTGATTTGAAGGCACTTCTAAAGGTTGAGTTAACAAGGCAAAGTTCTTCTCTTAAATTTCCTACTGACATGTTTCATGATAGAACAATCCCAATCTGTAAAACAGGCAACATTTTTTTTTAATTGAGCAAACCATGATTGGAGTTTTTAAAAAGTACCTGTCTATGGAAAACTAATTTAGTTCCATTAATGAAAAGGAAGCGTGGTGTGATTGAGAATGTATTACGGAATTATAGTTCATTAATTCTTCAAGTATGTAATTTTCCAGACTCCTGATCCGCCATTGATTTCTGCACACCCCCACAGGTCTCACTAAATGCGTGCAAAAGGAAATTCAATCGTGGTGTAACATCAGGTGAGTGCTGGCTGCGAGCCACAATTAGGTGAAGTTGGTGAAACGGATATTTCCCATGACTGCTTCACCATGAAGCTCTGTTAATGTTTCTTGGTTGTCAAAAATTGATCGATCATGGACCCACAGATGACTGTGATTGTGTCACTGTTCTATTATGTGGCCAATACTATCAAAGGAGATGACACTTATAACAATCGAATCTAGTAATTCAGTATACTTAATTAGGCATGATGAATCAGCTGTGTGCTTCAATCTCTTCCTTAGCTTGTATGTGATGCATTTTCCTTTTGATATCAGTGCCTTGGAATATGTCAATATTCATTGAAATTTAAACTAAAAAAATTATACTCATTGTTAAACACAATTATAATTTTGGCTTAAGGAGTTATATCTTTCTGCATTTTATAAAGATTATCTTCTCTCTTTTTTTTTTTTTTTTTTTTGGTCTTTTCGAGACAGGGTCTCCCTGTAGCCCCAGCTGTCCTGGAACTCACTCTGTAGACCAAGCTGGCCTTGAAATAAAGATTATCTCTTAAAAAAAAATAAAATGGCTTATTCATTTCTCTACCAATAAGTCCTTGAAATTTAAATTGACTCATTTTATGTATCTCAGACTTGAGCAAAATTGTTACCATGAATACTGTGTCAATTAGTGAATGATAGAACATGTGGTCTGAAGAAAGGGACTGAAATGCATTATGTCCAAACTAAATTTAGCAAAATGTGTGGTAGGGCTTTCTTGGCTTGTGAAGACAGCTAATATTTCCACGGACCTGAATGTGGACGCTGTCCTGACAATCCTATTGGGGTTCCTTTATAAGGAATCAAGGTCAGAACAACCCCACTGTGTTTTATTAATAGACTCAAAGCACAGCAGCTCTTATATATTAAGAGAAAACAATCCAGGTAGAATCTTATAAAGAAGTGTTCTGAAAGAGATGCATGAACAAAAGCCATTTCGTAAGCAAGAAGAGAATCTACCACAGAGGTCAGCCTTTAAATAGCCCTGGCTTATCATCTTTAGATGGGAGTAGTAAATGGGACAATCTTTAGAGTTTCATCTATTCAGTCTCCCCTCTTTATAGTTTTCTGCTTAACCTTCAGGCCTTAGCATGGTATGAATTGGTCTGTCATTCAAGGTACACAACAAAGGCACTAGTCAGCAATTACCTGGCATTAACATGCTGTGCATCTCAGATCAGCAATGACCATACTGAAGTAGTAAATTGCTAAATATAAGAATCCAGTCAGGTAATTACGTATTTTGTCACACACTTTCTGTCTGTCCATTTCCTTCAATTGAAAGAAAAATAAGCAGGAATGGAAATGGTTTTATTATGGTCGGCAGAGTATCTGCAGTCTTTGGGAGAGTCCGTGCCACATGGGAGACCGTCAATAAGGACTCATCTGGTGACTGGATTAAATAATTTCTGTAAAATGTTAATGTGTCCATATTTAGTAGCTAGCATTACCGAGATGCAAAGTGAGACCTGATGCATTTCTAGATCACGCCCACAGTACAACAAGTCATGACCGCCAACCCCAGTCAGATCAGCCCCAGAAGTCCCATGACTGTAGATAAATGAGCCACATAAGAGCGTGTTTAGAGAATACCATGGCTCTTGACTCAGATCTGCATCAGAGTCTAGGTTTTCAACTTTATGTTAACTGGAACTTGTGGCTCAATACTAGCTACAGACTTTTCATATTCAGGATATACAGATTATAGCATGCATAAACACAAACAAAGAAAAGCAAGTAAAAACTGAAAAAGTCTTTTTTTTAGATGTATTACCATTTTTATTAAAACCTTTAAACCAATGTTGTTTAATATAGACATTTTTACTTTTACTAAGTCCTAAAATACCATGTAATTTGTAGATAGAGTTTGAGAAAAATTGGATACTTGTTAAACTCACATCAATTAAATATACATTAATCGAATATACACCCGTGTCCCTCTCCCAACCCTCCCACCTCTCCAGATTCACCATTTCAGTCAGTTTTCTGATGCAGTCTTTCTGTCGTTCTTTCAATATGCATCCCTCTCCACAAGAAATATTCACAACTGGGTTATTGACTCTAGCATCCACAGATGAGGGATACCATTCATTATTTGTTTTTCTGAGACTGTGTTACTTCAATTAATATAATATCTTCTAGCTCCATCCATTTACCTGCAAAGTTCATGATGTTGTCTTTCTTTACTGCTGCATAGAACTCCATTGTGTACATGTACCACATCTTCTCTATCCACTCATCAGTTGAGGGGCATTTGGGTTGGTTCCAGCTTTTTGCTATTGTGAACAGAGCTGCAATAAACATAGCTGTGCATGTATTTCTGCAGTAAGATGAGTCTTGTGGGTATATACCCAGGAGTGGTATGACTGGGTCAAATGGCAAGCTCATTTTGAGTTTTCCAAGGGTTCTCCACACTACTTTCCATAGTGGCTGTACAAGTTCACATTACCACCAGCAGTGGATGAGTGTTCCCCTTTCCCCACAACCTCTCCAGCACTGGATATCATTTGTTTTCTTGATCCTGGCCAGTCTTATTGGAGTGAGATGGTATCTTAAAGTGGTCTTAATTTGCATTTCCCTAATTATTAGTGAGCTTTTGAGATGTTTATCAGCCATCTCTAATTCTTCCTCTGTGAAGTCTATTCAGATCTTTGCTGCATCTTTTGAGTGATTCATTTGTTTTCTTTCTTCTTTTTTGAGTAGTTTGTATACTTTGGAAATCAATGCTTTGTCAGAGGTATCTGCAGTGAAGGTTTCCTCCCACTCTGTGGGTTTTCTCTTCACTTCCTTTATTGTTTCTTTTGATGTACAGAAGCTTTTGAGTTTAATGAGGTCCCATTAGTCAATTGTCGATCTTATTTCTTGTGCAGCTGCTGTCTGATTTAGGAAGTCTTTTCCTATGCCTATGTCTTGTAGTCTGCTGCCAAGTTTTTCTTCTATCACCTCCAGAGTTTTGGGTTTCACGTTGAGGTCTTTGATCCACCTGGAATTGACTTTTTTGCTTTTTTTTTAAATTTATTTATATATTTTTTATCAAATCTAGACCCGTGTCTCCCACCCTATCCCCCCACCCCACCAGAGCTCATGCATTCTTCCAAACATAACGTTGGTCATCGATTTTCTCAGTTCTTTCTCAATATTCTCCATTTTGGAAGTTGACTGTTTTGAAAGAAGTTCACCTGTTTATCACAGTCGTTCTTTGATGATTCATTTCTGTTGTTGTTGTTGTTGTTGTTGGTGTGTGTTGTGTGTCCAATAATGCCATCACACTCCAAACTGCTTGGACAAAGCTCAAGGGGTCCTGCACAAGAAATACTGTACAACTAATGGGTAATTTGGCACGAGCATCCAAGATGAAGGATACAATCATCATCATTTGTTTTCTGGGACTGTGTTACTTTTCTCGATATGGTCCTCGCTAACGCTTCAGCCATTTTCCTGCAAGCCTCATGATGTCATCTTTATGTTACTTCTATGCATAGATACCTAATGTGTAGATTTTAACCACATTTTCCTCTATCCACTCCATTCAGTTGAGGGGGCATTTGGGTGCTTCCCAGCTCCTGGCTATATGTGGCAGAGAGCTGAAATAAACTGGCCTTGCATGAATCTCTGCTGGTGGTGTGAGTTCTTGAGGGTACCAGGCCCAGGGAGTGGTATGGCTGGGGTCCCGGTGGCTGGAGTTCATTCCAAGTTTCCAAGGGTTCTCCACACTGATTTCTTCTTATAGTGGCTGTACGGTTACATTCCCACCAGCAGTGGATGAATGTGTCCCTTTTCCCCACAACCTCTCCAGCACTTGGTCTCATTTGTTTTTTGATTTCTATGTTTTTTTTTTGGAGTGTTTTTATCTTAAATTGGTTTTCATTGCATTTCCGTAATGATTAGTGATGTTGAAACTTCTTAAGGTGTTCTCAGACATCTCTAATGCTCACTTGCGAAGTCTTCTGTTCAGAGCTCTGTTCACCATCTATTGAGGGGGTCATTTTTTTCTTTTCTTCTTTGTTTTTGATAGTTGTTTATATATTCTTGGGAATCAATGCTCTGTCAGATGTTTCTGCATTAAGTTTCCTCCCACTCTGTGGGATTTCTCTTCACTTCTTCATTGTTTCTTTTGATGTACAGAAGCTTTTGAGTTTATGAGGTCCCATCTGTCAATTGTTGACCTTAATTCTTGCACAGCTGCTTGTCTTATTTAGGAAGTCTTCCTACACCTATGTCTTGTCGTCTGCTTCCCACTTTTTCTTCTATCGCTTCAGTATTTGGGTTTCACGTTGAGGTCTTTGACCATCTGGAGTTGACTTTTGTAGAGGGCGAGAGGTAAGGGTTTATTTCATTCTTCTACAAGTGGTGATCCAGTTTTGCCAACACCACTTGCTGAAGATGCTATCTTTCTCCATTGTGTCTTCTTGGCCCCTCATCAAATATGAGAGGGTTAAAATTGTATGTGCTCAGGTTTGGATCTTTGGTTTGTTCCATTAGTCAACAGGTCTGTTTTTGTGCCAGTACCAGGCTGTTTTATGACTATAGCCCTGTAGTATAGTTTGAAGTCTCGTACAGAGACTTCAAACTTTTCAGTCAGGGTTGTTTTGGCTATTTGGGGTCTTTTGTTTTTCCAAATGAATTTAAGGCCTTTTTTTTACAAGCCTGTGAAGAAACTCTTGGGGATTTTGATTGGAATTGCATTAAATCCATACAAGAGTTGTGGTAGAATGGACATTTTTACAATGTTAATTTTCCCAATCCATGAGCATGGGAGGTTTTTCCATCTTCTGATGTCTTCTTCAATTTCTTTCTTTAAGGGTTTAAAATTTTTGCTGTAGCGATCTTTGGTGTCTTTGGTTAGGTTTGTTCCTAGGTATTTTATTGTTTTTGAGGCTATTGTGAGTGGGAAGGTCTCCTTGAATTCTTTCTCCAGTTGCTTGTTCTTGGTGTAAAGAAAGGCCATTGATTTTTTTAGGTTAACTTTGTATCCTGCCACTTTGCTGAAGCTGTTAATCATTTCTAGGAGTTTTCTGGTGGAGTTTTTAGCATCCCTTAAGTAAACAATCATATCATCAGCAAATAGGAATAGCTTGACTTCCTCTTTTCCAATTAGTACTCCTTTAATTTCCTTTTCTTGCCTTATTGCTCTAGCAAGTGATTCAAGCACTATATTGAAGAGGAGTGGTGACAGGGAGCAGCCTTGCCGAGTTCTTACCTTTAAAGGGAATGTTTCTGTCATTTCCCCATTTAGGATGATATTGGCTGTGGGCTTCCTGTATATGGCTTTGATTACATTGAGGAATGATCCTTCCAATCCAATTCCCTCTAGGACTTTAAGCATGAAGGGATGCTGGATTTTTTCAAAGGCTTGAAACTGAAAAAGTCTTTACATTCCTGGTAAAGCTGCAATTTACTCTCCAAAGAAATAACTCTGAAATGGTCTGTGAAGGGAATTTCTTATTTTCCTCCTTTATTCAAGGAAATAGTATTCCACAGACCATCATTTTATTTTATTTAGGTATATACTATGTTAAGAACAGATGAGTTAAATGTTTATGCATGATAAAAATAATTTAGATTTTTTAAAAGGGTGATTTTGCAGTGCAGAGCATTAAACCCAGGGCCTTGTACATGCTAGGCAAGCATTCTCTATCACTGAGTTGCATTTACAACCCAGATTTTGATTTTAAGAAACGTGATAAATACAAAGCTTGGTAGGAACATACAAGGAACTCTCACTAGGAAACAAACTAGAGAACAGTGTTTCACATTTGTTTGGATTTTGAGTCTATTTGTATGTGTGTCAATGAAGAAGCTAGATGAAGTAAAGGTCAGAGATTTAACATTTAGGTGTTAGATTGATAACACAGATTCTCTGAACAGCAGAAGACATCGCCACCCACAACAAAGGAGCATGGTGCAACACAGAAAGATAACAAGGTTTCTGCAATCTACAGAACACGTGACACTCCTGATCCCTCTTTCTACTCCATTGCCCATAAACCACATGGAGGACAAACAAGACTCTAAGACTGCTGGGAAATATTCCAAATCTGTCAAGACAGAAATGGACTGGGAAGTCTCTTCTGATTAGGGGCTGGAGAGAACAGAAGCTGGGGAGAAACATGAAACATGCTCACCAGGGCTGATACTAAGGAGTGAAAGACATGGAGTGCCCCGGATCCAGAGGGTGAACTGCAGGGAGGAGAACATCGTCCTGCTGTGTGGGGCAGCTCTCATGGAGCATTTCATGAAATCCCAGGAGTGAGAGCACAGCAAATCCACAAGCCCCCCCCCCACCCCCTGAGGCCCTCTTCCTCGGCTGGCCTGTCCTTCCAGTGGTGTCTCCCTCAGCCCTCATGTTCTCTAGCCAGGGAAAATTACAGATTGGGACAAAATGTCCAGTGTTGAAAACACAATTGCAGAGGGCCCCAAATTCAAGCTCTCCAATGAAGTAAGAAGTTAAATTGAAAATGTGAAGTAAATTGCCCATGTGTGAACAAATGTAAGAAAATGGAATGTAATCTAGACATGAATTGACATGAATGGACAAGAATCCCAAGCCTGACACAGAAAGAAAGAACATATCTCCTTAGAAGAAAGTGCAACTCCACAGAGAAGGAAATATCTCACAAGTAATTGGCAAAAACATATTAAAGTCAATGATGGCTGACTGAAAGATAAGATGGTAGTTGGGGGCTGGAGAGATAGCTTAGCGGTTAAGAGCACTGACTGCTCTTGCAGAGGACCTGGGTTTGATCCCCAGCACCCACATGGTGGCTGAGAACCGTCTGTAACTCCAATTCCAGGAGAACTCCAGTCCCAAGGGAATCCGAGACCCTCTTCTGACCTCTGAGTCATTGCACAGCACGGGTGCACAAACCTACATGCAGACAGTACATTCATACACATACAAAAAAAAAATAAAAACAAAAACAAAAACAAAAACAGATAAGATAGTAGAAAGCAACACCAATAGAGAAAGAAATGGCAGACCTAAGGGAAAAACAATCTAAGGCCAAAAGACCTTTCCTAAAGGAAACTAGAAATGGAGTATGTCCTTAACATAAAGTTCCTAACTTTATTTTTTTTCCATTTATCAGAATAATATATTATTATATATTTATAATTACACATGGTCTAGTTTCCTTTCAATTGCTGTGATAAAACACTGACAAATTCCAAATTGGGGAGGAAAGGGATTATTTGGCTCACATCTCCTGGGTCACAGTTCATCACTGAGGGAGCCCACCATAGGAACTCAGGGCAGGAACCTGGAAACAGAAGATGAAGCCCAGGCCGTGGAGGAATGCTGCTTACTGGCTTGCTTCCCTGGCCCATGCCCAGACTGCTTTCTTTCTTTATTTTTTATTTTATATTATTCCAAAATATGCATATATACACTCCACAGATAAATCAAAATTACAAATTCTGAAAAAAAACTATAGGTTGATTCCTAAACACATTTAGAGATTCACATTTTAACAGTAAAGTTGCATGCAGGTAAAAAGATGTGTAACTTTACATTCTTTTCTTTTAGGATATGAATACATATCTTCCGTCCACATATGGTAATTACAATGTGTGAATACAAGTGGTAGGATAATTCTAGAGTCCATTAAGAGATTCACATTGGAATAGCACAGTTACTTTCAGATACAATGAAATATAATAATAAAGTTGCTCAGTTTGCCTGCCAACTGGCAGATTTGGTGTTAGCATCCACAAATGAGGGAAACCATTCACCTTTTTTTTTTTTTTTTTTTGGGACTGTGTTACTTCACTTAGCATAATTGCTTCAAGGTCCATCCATTTACCAGCAAAGCTCATGATGTTCATCTTTCTTTATGGCTGTATAGAAACCATTGTGTAGATGTTCCATATTTTGTTATCCATCATTCAGCTGAGGGGCATTTTGTGGTGGTTCCGGCTCTTTGCTATGTGAAGAGAGCTGCAATAAAACATATAGCTGTGCATGTATTTCTGAGTATGATTGTGCTGTGAGTATATAACCAGGAGTGGTAGCTGGGTAGGTGGTAGCGGCTCACATTTGATTGTTTTTTTTCTTTTTTTCTTTTGGTCTTTTTGAGAAGGGTCTCCCTGTAGCCCCAGTGTCCGAAACTCATGTGTAGACCAGGCTGGCCGTGAACTCCACAAAAGATCCGCCTGCCTCTTGCCTCCCAAGTGCTAGTATTAAAGGTGTGCGCCACCACGCCCGTGCATTTTGAGTTTTTTAGGTATTCCACCATCTTTCCAGATGGTTGTACCAAGTTACACTTCCCACCAGCTGGATGATGTGTTCTCCTTTTCCCCCAAACCTCTCCAGCATTTGGTGTCTTTGTTTTTTCTTGATCTTGGCTAGCTCCTTATTGAAGTGAGATGATACCCAGTGTCGGTTTTAATTTGATTTTCCTTAATGTTAATTGATGTTGAAAACTTTTAAGATGTTCTCAGCCATTTCTTTCCCTTCTCTTGGTGAAGTCCTATGGTTCATCCTCTTTTTCACATCTCTTGAGTAGGTCATTGTTTTTCTTCTTTGTTTTTTAAGTAGCTTTACTATCCTGGATGTTAATGCTCTGTCGATGTATCAGAATGGTGAAGGTTTCTCCCACTTGGGTTTTCTCTCAATTTCACTTGAATTTCGTTTCTTAGCGCTACAAAAGCTTTTGAGTCTGATGAGCGTTCCCCATTGTCAGTCTTTTGTCTCTTATTCTCCTGTGATCTGACTGTTTAATTAGAAAAGTCTTTTCCTACCACCTATGCTTGAAGGTTGCTGCCGACTTTTTCTTCTATCACCTTCAGTTTGGGTTTCAGGTCTTTAGGTTGAGAATCTTTGATACACTTGGAGTTTATTTTTTTTACAGGGTGAGAAGGGAGGGGTTTAATATTGTTTCTTCTTCAAATGGTGATCCGTTTTGCCAACACCATTTGCTGAGAAGATGCATATTTTCCTCCATTGCGCTTTTTGGCCCCTTTTGTCAAAATATGAGGTGGCTGAATTATATCGAGCTCAAGTTTGGTATCTTCCAATTTTGTTCCATTGGTCAACAATGGTCTGGGTTTTGTTTTTGTTTTTGTTTTTGTGGGTTGTTGCTTTTGCAATTACCAGGTCTTCTTTATGGTATGAGCCACTGTTAATATAGCCCTGTAATGTAATTTTCCCCGGTATTGCACTTTTTGCTCTGGGGTTGTCTTTAGCTATTGGGGATTTTTTTTTTGTTTTTCATGGTGAATTTAAGGATTTTTTTCCTAAGTCTGTGAAAGAAAGTCATGGGGATGATTTTGATTGGGATTGCATGAATCTGTATATTAATTTGGGGTAGATGGACATTTTTACCTATATTAATTTTTCCAATCCATTGAGCATGAGGTTTTCCATTTTTTGATTTCATTTTCATCTTCCTTCTTCCGGGTTTAAAAATTTTGTTGTAGAGGTCTTTGGCGGTCTTTGGTGGTTTTTCCTAGGTATTTTACTTTTCTGAGGCTATTTGATTGGAAGGTCTTCCTTATATTCCTTCTCCAGTGCTTTTTTGTCGTTTGTAAGAAAGGCTTACTGATTTTTCTAGGTTTATTTGTATCCCCACTTTACTGAAACTTTAATCATTTTCTGGATTCTTGTGGAGTTTTTAGATTTCCTCTAGGTAAACTAGTCATGTTCATCTGAACAAAGGGATAGTTTACTTCTTACTTTTCCAATTTAGCTCTTCCTTAATTTTGTTTTCTTGCCTTATTGCTCAAGGACAGCAGTTTCAGCACTGTATTGAAGCAGGAGTGGCGATAGTGGACAGCCTTTGCTTTATGTGTTCCTGCCTTTAAGGGGATGCTTCCAACATTTTTTCCTTAGGGTGATGTTGATGTAGGTTTCTTGTATATGGCTTGATTACTGGGAATGATCCTGCCTGTCCAGTTCCCTCTAGGACTCTAGCATGAAGGGATGCTGGAATTTTTTCAAAGCTTTCTCTGCATCAATTGAGATGATCGTTGTGTTTTGTCTTTAAGTCCTTTATGTTGTTTTATTATAATTTATTGATTTATATGTTGAACCAATCCTGCATCTCTGGTATGAATAAACCTGGTCATGATGATGATCTTTTGATGTGAGTCTGTATGCGCTTTGCAAACTATTTTTGTTGAGAATTTTGCATCTGTGTTCCTTAATGACTGTGGGTCTATAGTTTTCTTTTTGTTGTCTTTGCCTGGTTTTTTTGTGTATTAGAGTGATGCTGGCTTTCATAGACAGGATTTGGGGATATTTCCCTCTGTCTGTATCCTTCTGAAAGTTGAGTAGTAATGGTTTTAAGACCTTTAAATGTTTAATAAAATCAGCTGTTAAATCATCTGGCCTGGCTTTTTTAGTTTGGGAGGGCTTTTTATTACATCCCAAATTTCCTCAAATATAATCTGTTTTTTAAGCTGTCACTACACTTCTTGGTTAAGCTTTGGCTGATCCCAGGATTTCAGGTATTCATCCATTGCTCTTGGTTTCAAATTTAGTAGAGTATAGTGTTTTGAAGTATTTCCATATGATGTCTGGACTTTTCTTTATGTTGTGATGTTTCCCCTTTCATCACAAATGCTATGAATTTGAGTTGCTCTTTCTTTCGTTAACTGGGCTAGAGGTTTGTCATTTTGTTTATCTTTTCAAAGAACCGTTTTGGATTCATGATTTTTTTGTATTATTTTCTTTGTTTTATTCATTTGATTTTTATACTTTAAACATTCTTTTTGTTATTTTCTTCCTGTTTTGTTGGGTTTAGTGTTCTTTATTGTTGTCTCTCAAGTGTTTTAGCTGCAGTTTAGACATTTGATTGTTTCTGTTTTTGTTTTTGTTTGTGTTTTGTTTTTTAATGTGGGCACTTGAAGTCTATACATTTCCCTCTTATGGCTGACTTTAATGTATCCCACAGGTTTTTTTTTGTGTGTTGTATTGTCATTTTCTTTAAGGTTCCAGGAAGCTTTTATTATCATTCTTTTATTTCTTCCTGACCCACTCATTGTTCAGAATTTGTTGTTTAGGTCTCCATGTGTTCTTATAGTTAGTAGGCTTACCCTGCATGTTATATTGATTTATTGCACTGTGTTCTGATTAGAAATCACATGGGTAGTAATTTCAATTCCTTTTGACTTTTGGGATTTTCTTTTGTGTCCCAGTATGGTGGTCGATTTTGGAGAATGTTCCTAACTTTAAAAGGTAGCCTTATGATAATCACAGAATATATAGTTGGAAGGAAAGGAAACTTAAATAATTAGGGTAAAGGTAACAGATATGGAAAACTGGCATCTATAATTCCACCAAGGGCAGTTGGGGACTCTGAAACAGAGTCTCTAACAAATCCAAGAGAAAAGGTGCTAAAAATATTCTCTATAGGAATTGCCTCCAGTGGCAATACCTCCACGTCCCTTCGTAGGAATTCTGACACCGAGGCTCCAAGTGGACACCCCCACTGGTGCCTTTCATGGCTGGTCTTGGAACCCAAGTACCTCCTACTGCAGTGTTCTGAGCCACACAACATGGGAGCCTGCCTGGTTGTTTTTACAAAAAATTAAGATTGTTTGGTTTTCTTCTGAGAAACTCTGGAGACAAACACACACACAAACTCTCTCTCTCTCTCTCTCTCTCTCTCTCTCTCTCCTCTCTCTCTCATATACACACATATATTTCATAACTTAGAGAATGTAAAATAATAACCATGAACAAAAATCTGAAAGTGGGAGTATATGTTCATCTACGTCATAGAGACTTTATCATTATTGCCTTAGGTTGAAAATACAATTGTTTCATGTTTTATAATTTTTCTTTTTATCAGAACAGAGGAAGCCTTTAAAAACATACTGGAAGCGGGCTGGAGAGATACCTAGCGGTTAAGAGCACACGACTTGCTCTGCAATGAGGACCCAGGTTCGATCCCCTGCCCCCACATGGCAGCTAACAAACCATCTGTAATCCAAGTCCAGAAACTCCAGTTCCAGGGGAATCTGAGACCCTCTTCTGACCTCTGCAGCATTGCACAACACGGGTGCACAGACCTGTATGCAGACAATACATTCATACACATACAAAAATAAATAAAATTAAAAAAAATAAAAAATAAAACATACTGTGACAGAACCATTGTCCATCTTCATGCCACTTTAAATAGAGTTTGAGGAGACAAAGCAAAAAAAGGCCACCTATTCTTATTTTGTGACCATGTAAATTGTTGATTACATTAAATATCAGTATAAATTGTATTGCCTGCAATTACAAATCATCATGAAGCACGATGCCATTTGAATGGAGTTGATAGCACTTCACAGATTTTTTTTCCTTCTGCCAAGTATATTCTTGCTCCAAATACTTTTATAGCTTGCTCTTTTCTGTTTCCTTTAAATATGTAAGTAATGTCACTGAATCCTTACTTAAACTTCCAGAGTTTTAAGGAAACAAAGATACCATAATAAATTAAATTTAGGGTTCAATTTCAATTAGGCATTTGTAGGCATATAATTGTATGAATTCCTTGTGGCTTTGGTTCTTAGAGGCCTAGAAGCATCTGAAGTTCTGATCTGATTAACCCTGAGAACATGCTGCTGACATCTGCCCATACTCCACACTGGAGAGATATAAGCATAAAAGTCACAAATAAGGAAATATGACAAGATGAAGTCTTGATCTATTGCCTTGGCTTTTTGTCCAGTGGCTCTTGTATCTTAGCTAACAGCTTAGGACAACTGTATTCTGCTTGCTGAATATAGTGGGGTTGGGGGAATCTGGAAATCTTGTCATGATTAAAACACTAAGACGTTTTCTTTGCTTGTTAGATAAAAACCAAAATGTTAAGGATATACTCCAGACTCTGTTATGTAATTAAACCCCTGTGCCTATCCTAAGGCATGACAGAGCCCGTCCTGCCCACTGTGATCCCATCACCATCTTTACTGCAGCCTTACTCCCAGGCAGAAACCTTTCTAATGTTTTTCCTCCCTACAGTCTGTTGGCTAAAAACACATCCAACTGAAATAGCAAACTTTTATGCATTTGTGTAATAGCAATCCTGACCTGAACATCTGACCTGACCAAATCTAATACACAGTATGGAATTCTTAGTTCTTGCCAGCTGGAAGAAACTTCTATATTTTGGCCTCAGGAAACCCCTGTGTTCTGAGCACTTGTGCATTCCCAATCCCTTACTGGGAATGCACACCCTTTGGGGTAAGAGCAGAGCAGCACTGTTCTTCAAAGACCCTGCAGCACAAAACAGCATCCGTCAAGTAGATAGGGGAGGCCAATATGTATTGATTTAAATGGTTTAAACCCACAGTTTCTGATTTTTAGACTACTTAAGCTCTTTCTACTAAGCCTTTGAACAATCATTGTTTTCAGTAGCTTCCATAGGGTGTCACATCTTACCTTTTAGAATTATATTAAACGGAATAAGATCTTTAAGATGGGTTCTATCCAATTAAAAATAGATAGAAACAAATTGTGTGTTTAAATAGATAAAAGCAAATAAAACTACCATCCCATCAATGAGCATTTCAGTATAAGTAACTGAAAATAACATACAATTCTGAAAATAAATTTGAAATTAAAAAAAAATGGTTAAGATAGAAAAGTACATAGGATTCCCTAATTGGAAGGGGAGTTTTGGGTGGAACAAGCACAGTCACCCTATTTTCTCATGATCCTGGTCTAATTTAATTCAAGTTGTGCAGATGAAAGTCTACGTAAGTTGATATCTTGTAGAATTCCTAGATTATGTCTATTTCTTTTGCTGTGCTGGGGATTGGAACCGGGGTCTTGTTCATATTGGACAAATACTCTTATCACTGAGCTACATCCTCAGCCCCAAAATATACACATTAAAAAATAATTAGTTTTAGCATTGCTAGGAATCAAACTCAGAGCTAGGCAAACACTCTATTCCTAAGCCATTCTCTCATCATAAATTTCCTTAAGGAAAATTAAACCTCCAGGAAGGAGCAAGTTGATCTAGGGGCTGGGCAAGAGAGCCTCCTAGCACCCAAGATGAAAGGGCAAATATGGAGAGTTCTAACATCTGACCAACTGGTGCCTGCAGGAAAGAAAACACTCTTGGTCTGAATTCTAGAGTTTTGTATAAAGGAGTGTCTTAGAGCAAAGATCAATATTTTGTCATTGTTTTGCAAAGGAAGAAAAAGTCAGTCATTCCAAGGCCAATTTCTCTGTCTCTCAGAGGTTTAGTCATAACTTGAATTTTTCTCAGAGGCAAAATTCTTAGAGATGTTCTTTTGTTTGTCTGTTATTTTATTCGGTGTGGGTCTGGAGCTCAGGGAAGCCTACAGGAATCTATTTTGATATGCTTCTTTTAATTTTGACTCTCTGAAAAAGTTAAACCAACATTTGACAAGTGCTAAATCAAAGTTACTTCAAATTTGAATTTTGTAACAGTCCCTGAAATTTTATTTTTCTGACTAAGGCAAGAATATATCATTTTAGCGTCAAGCACCTGGGCATCCAAGTTGTCAAATCTTAGTATTTAAAAAGAAGAAGCTTGGATTAGCTCAGAGAGCTCACCTATTCTCATAAGTGTACCCTAGAGCTATTTATAGGAGAATTTAGATACTATTTTAACTAGTCAGGTAAATCTGTGTGAATGCATGGACCACTACTTGCTTTAGACCCAGTTCTGAGTCAGGGGGCATAAAGATAAGCATTTGGCACTGAAGCAGGCATAACACTCCTGGCCTTCCACCTGCCCATCAAAAACTCAAAACAGGCGAAATAGAATGCCTGCCAAACCCAAGTGCAGGTTTAACAAGTTCCAGTTACCTCTATTTAATTGCTCTGTCTTACTGCATTGGATCAACAGGGTCAGTTGTTTTCAAGGCACATTTTTTATTTTCAGAAGGTAAGACTGTCACTCTGTGGTTGTGTGAGATCAGAAAACACCAAAGAAACTTTTTGGCACCTTAAGTCTCAATTACCTCAGCTCCAAAATGGGCATATCTGTTATATGCGGCACTAGGACTTCCTGAGAGTCAAAGACACATGTCCAATCATGTTCTATGAATTTGTTAAGCTATATTCAAAGTTTATAACAACGCTACTTTATGGGGATTAGTTATAATATTTAAACAAGTTAGAAGGCTCCCAGGAACCCAAACCCAGTGGTCTGTGTTGAGAGAGAAAACTTCTCTTGAAGTCAGTGTGAGTAGAGATCAAATCTTCTCGTTCTAGAATCGACTCTGCCACAGCCTTGTCAATCACCACGGTGCTAATACAGGTTCATCAAAACAGGATAGCTTTGTGGAAGTGATTCAAAGGGGAAAGCTGTGCCTGTTAGGATGAAGTTGGGAGGGTGGGCCAGCTAGCTACCCTCATCACTTTGCCTCCTAGATCTCCAAGCTCCAGGGCAAACACCCCAAAGGTGACTCCCAGATTCTGTGGACACAGGGTTAGGACAGTTGCCACTCATGGATCTCTGATGCTCCCTCCATCTTTCTCTCTGCACATGACACAGACCTGCACCTCTGAATAAAGTGGCCTCTCCAACTTCCCAAGTTCCCCAGAAACTGCTCACTCAAGAGTGCAAGGTAGAGCCAACCTTTTATCCACCAAGACTCACAAACCCCTCCATTCAACTTCTAGTATCAGTGGCAATAAGATATGAGTATTTATGAAGTTAAATCCATAATCAACATTTAAAAATCTTGAGTCAAATTACTGAACCATAGTAATTCCCATCCAAGAACACATCCTTCTGACATATTCTCTATATACAACATGAAAAAACAATTCATTTTTACAATCAGCAATTTACGTCATTTGGTTTATGTTTATCAATTCTTTTATATATATTATTAGTTTATGTATATGAGTGTATTGCCTGCATGTATGTAAGTGCACCCATGTTATGCAATGCCTGGGGAGTCAGAAGAAGGAGTCGGATTCCCCTGGAACTGGAGTTATAGATGACTGTTAGCCACAGTCATCCATAACTCGAATTGAGCCTGGGTCCTCTGCAAGAGCACCCAGGACTCTTAAGCACTGAGCCATATCTCCAGCCCCATTAAATACCAATTCTTATTTAGATATGTGCATAAACAAACATAGAAAGCAACCAGAAGGTTCTGCTTGCTGCATTTTGAAAACTGGCTTTAAATCCTGACAATCACCTTAAAGAAGTCTGCGGATGCTTCACTGCTAATGAGCTGTGTATTTCAGTTCCTTTTATGTAACAATTGTGTGTTTCTCAAATGCCCTTAGAAGTAAAAAGTGCTCTAGTTTGAATTTACTATGATAAACACACACACACACACACACACACACACACACACACACACACACACAGGATCTCACTATGTGGCCCTGGCTGGCTGACCTAAAATTTGCTATGTAGATCATGCTGGCTTCTGTCTCTCAAGTGTTGGGATTAATCAGATCACCCCTGGTTTGCATGCGATATTTTTGTCAGTATGGAGAAAAGAATGATTGTAAAATGGTCAATGTGTTAAAAGAACTATATTTAACACCATTTTGAAGCAAACATTTTTAAATATAAAGATTTGCATACAGTAATTATATTTCAGCTCCCTTCTATTTTACTCTATTATATAAAACACTCTATATTTCTGTTTTTTTTTATTTACACATGCATCTGACCTCATATTTTTCAGTAAACAAATACAATTTTTGCAGTTTTAGACTAAAACCTATACTTAAACACATTAGGGCTTTTTTTGTTTTGTTTTGTTTTGTTTTGTTTTGAGACAGGGTCTCTCTATAGCCTCTGGCCTAAAACTCACTCTGTAGACCAGGCTGGCCTCGAACTCACAGAGATCTGCCTGCCTCTGCTTCTGCCTCTGCCTCCCAAGTGCTAGGATTAAAGGTGTGCACCACCACGCCCGGCTTAAAATCGGTTCTTAGCTGCCATGTGGGTACTGGGAATCGAACCTGGGTCCTCTGCAAGAGCACATGTGCCACTAACAGGCAGCTATGTGTGTGTATGTAACAGGCAGCTATGTGTGTGTGTGTAACAGGCAGCTATGTGTGTGTGTGTGTAACAGGCAGCTATGTGTGTGTGTGTGTGTGTAACAGGCAGCTATGTGTGTGTGTGTGTGTGTGTGTAACAGGCAGCTATGTGTGTGTATGTAACAGGTAGCTATGTGTGTGTATGTAACAGGCAGCTATGTGTTTGTATGTAATTACAGGAAAAACAATTGGAACTCTTCATCCTTCAGAATTTGAATTTAAAAGAAAAAGGCAATTCTGTTTTACAATCTGTACTTCTCATTTGATAAATGGAAAGCAAATTAGATTAATGAATGCTTATAACACAAGTCCTAATTGAGGTTATGTCTTTGCTAAGGATCTTATCTCAAATTACCCTTACAAATATCTAAGAGAGGACTGGTGGTGTTGGGGTGCAGACATGTGACCCTCAGCACTAAGGAGCCAGAGGCAGCAGGACCAGAAATTTGGCCCCAGTCTCAAAACCATAATTAAGTAAATATAAAAGTAAGTGTGTGGAACTTCTTCCTTTACACTTGTTTGTGCACTGGCAATCAATGCAGAGTTTGAAGGAAGAGTGAATCTTCCTTGAAACTTGAAGAACTTAAAATATTATATATAGAAACAGCTAAATGGCTCATTTATTAACTCATCTTTGTGTTCACTGGTTGAAATATATACTTATAAAACTCAAGTTTATATTCAAGTTATTGTTAAGATTTTTAAATGTCTTAAATTTACTTTCCCCTTGAAAGATAACAATAAGGTAATAGATGTCTATTGAAAAATATGATTGAAAATAAGATCTTATCTTAATAGAGATCTCATAAATATACTGGAAGTTTATGTGTGAGGAAAGGAAGAAGAGCCCCCCAAATGAACATTATACATCAGATACATTATGGCAGCTTGAAGGTTTTTATACTACTCTTATTTACTGATGTTTTCTAATTTCATACAATATAGTTTTGATCATATTTAGATTCACCTCCCTTATCTGTACCCCCTTACTGCCCCAGCCCAATTTCATGTACTATAACACACACACACACACACACACACACACACATGCACACGCCTATAGCATCTGGAGTCAAATTTGTATCCCTAAATGTCCTTCAGTGTGGGTTCATCTGCTGGAGCCTGGTCAACCTTTTAAAATTCAATTTGAAAAGAAATTTTAAGCTTGTTTTAAATGAACACGACAGCCTAGCCAGCAGTTTTCAGTAGGTTGCAAAATAAAATGGGAAGCATCTGTAGCCTTGTATTTTTCCAAAATATTTTCCAAGACAATTTTTTCTCTTTAGTTCCCAAAGAAGTTGGAAATAGAAGCAGGAACTGGGCTTAACAGAGGCAGATGAGGGAAGCTTGCAGAAACGGAGTGGTTCTAGTGGGGGGAGGGGGAGCCTTCTTCTAATAAAGACAGCCTCCATAGCCTTTGGAGGTCTGTGTTCATGGCGTGCAAAGTGGCCAGGTAGAGCAACAGCATCTTTATCTGTCAGCTACTTGGTAACAGAATCCGGAGAGGAAGATTATCTTTGACAGGGGCTATGGCGTTACTGGCAAATCAACAGGTGAAGGGAAAGCAGTCAAGTAAAAGGCGTTCATGAATGAGTGCTTAGACTGATGAGCATAGGCGGCATTACCGAAGAGAAGATCCATGCAGTGAAGCGGGAAGTACCAAAAGATTAAAGGATTAGTATTTTCAATAAAGTTAAGTAATGGATGAACTGAAGACACCAGAGTACATGTGAGACTGAAAGCCAAAGGGCAGAAAGCTTGGAAGTCAGATCTGGGGAGTGACATCTATAACTGAGGACTGAGTTGTCTACAGGAAATTGTAGATGGTGGAAGGACAGTTGGCCAGAGGTAGAAATCCACAGTGAAGGAAAGCAAGCACAGGGAGAAGACAAGAGTCTGGTGGGATAAGATTCAAAATACAGACTACTTTATTGAGAAAAGTTTACTTTATTTACCATGTCTCCGTTTTAGCACATTAGTCTATGTTATTTTCTTTAAAATACTTCACATTATGTACTTTCTCTGTGTGGGCATGTATGGGAGAAAGAAAGAGGAGGGAGTGAGAGGGAGGAGGGGGAGGGGGACAGAGGGAGAGAGAGGGGGGAGGGGGACAGGGGGACAGAGGGAGGGGGAGGGGGACAGAGGAAGGGGGAGGGGAACAGAGGGAGGGTGAAGGGGACAGAAGGAGAGGGAGGGGGAGGAGGACGGGGAGAGGGAGGGGGAGGGGGACAGGTGTACAGAGGGGGGGGAGAGGAAGGGGGAGCGGGAGAGAGGGAGGGGGAGGGAGAGCTGCTTAGACACTCCCCACCCCAAAGATGTAAACTGTGAAAATAGGGACCTTTCATCATCTGGATCATTACTGGCTTGGAGATTTAGAATAGTAAACAGGTTCATTTTAGACATCAGTGAATAAACAAGCAAACGAGGAAATTAATTTAACTACCCAATAGGTATATGGCAACATGCCAATCATTGATGAAACTATCCAAAGATTTAGAATGTTATTTCCTGTGTTTGTATAATTTTCACTTGATGGAGAAGCTTAACTCTAGAGAAAGACAACATCCGTAAACATGGACTGCTCTCTAACATGATTCACACGGTGTATCACAGCACATGTGATGTGCTTCCTGCCCTGGCACAGATGCCACTACCCCATCAGGATGCCTTTCCCAGCAGAGCTTAGAGGACAGGTTCCCAGTTAAATCCTTCCATAGCACCTTCAACCCTGATTACAGAGACAGCTAAAAATGACACGAGAAGTGAAAATTGTTTTTTCCTCCATCATATACTTCATGATGAAAGAAAGTCTCTGTCTTTTCCAACACTGTAAATGTAGCACCTATTCACAGATGACTCATCAGGCTGATATTTCTGTAGGATAAATGCTAAGTAACAAAGCAGTATGCAGAAATGTCATACAACGATGTAAATCTCCTCAAGATTTGTTGACAAAACAACCTAATCATGCAATTTGGAATCTTGTATTATGGGACACTCTTATCAGCATCATGGTTTAGAACTCATCCCTTTAGTTAATAGGTAATGTAGATTGACATATCTGAGCTTATTTATATGCAGTCATTTCATTGGGGGAAAAATAGGAGGGATAATATTTAATTCATATTTTCTAATTCCTTTTAAAATTCAAACATATTAAATTCTTAGCATTAATCTCTTTGTGATTCCCTTTCCAGTGGTCTCCAGGGGCAACAACATGTTTTCAGGTTCATTTTAACTGCTTTTCTGAGAGCCAAAGTACTACAAATCTTGTGGACAATTGGTGTTGGCTCTGCTACCAGGCACCAGGCCAGGGAGGATGGCACAGTGGGTCACATTCAGGACACAGCCAGAATGAATAGCTCTCTGGTGAGCTCCCCACACTGCAAGTGGTGGCCACACCTGTCTGGGAATTAGTGCTGTTTTGCCCATAGCTTGAGGAGCAGAAGCCCTTCAGGGAGCACACTCCACCTTCTAATGGGCTACACAATTCTCTGACGGAGTTTCTATGGCTTTTCTGGCTTTGCCTGTCCAAACATTACTGAGATCACGCTGCTTTCCTTAAATTCCCTTTTATTAAAAAGCATTTGCAAAGTTGAAAGCATTGCTGCCATTCTCCTACGTAGCTGGAAAGAATGTATGTTAGATGCATCCTTTTTGGGAGGGCTTGGCAGTATCTAGTGTTCGTATGATTGCACTCTCTCCAGTTTCATTTTGAGAAAAGAGACTTATGGAATGTTTTCACATTTTCACAAAGTCATACATATCACACCAGTGTGAAATAGTAAAAGTTTGAAAACAATATAAATTTCTATTAATATGTGAATAGCATAGTAAACTATTATCCATCTATACCTATATAGCAAAAACTCTGAAGGTCCTCAGGACTAAGATAAAACAAAATATATTAATTCTAAGACCTCTTGTAGTAAGCACATTACAGGACGGTAAGTATGATATCCTATCTGCACAGCCTATGTGTGTATGTTCCATGGGAACATAAATACAGTGAAAATGACCTGTAGGTTTACACATTGAATAGGCAATAGCAGCAGCTGGAGCCCAGCAACCCCCTGCTGCGGCTGAGGCCCTGCAGCCCAATCAGCAGCACCCTTCCCCATAGCCATTCTATTATATACCAGTTACTTCCCTTCTGACTGCAACCACTAAAAATACCCCCAGACATTGCCATATGTTCCGTAGGAGTGAAATCACCTCCAACTGAAAAGCAATTGCTCTACTAGTGTAGGCAGAAGCCATGGGCTTTGACGAGTTATTACTCATGTGGCTGCCACATACAGCATATGTATTTCCTATATATGCTACACATATAAGAGCATTTTTAAAGCAAGTACTTCTCATATACCATTAAGTTTTCAAAACAAAAACTTGCTACTTTTATGAACTATGTTCAGAGTAGAGCAATCTATCTATCTGCCTAAATTTTAATTTGTTTAGACAAATTATAAAAACTACAAATTGATCAAAATAATAGGCTCTGTACTAGCATTAACTTGTCTTGAAACATTAAGGCAATTCTTCCCCCTCTAAATATACATAAAATAAAACCTTTTTAAATGGCTCTTATGTTCCCTGCAGGAGCAGACACAGTGTAGTAACCAATTTTCCCGCATTTGATCTTAAAGCATCCGAGCAGATAAATTATTAAGATATAAAGGATATATTTTGAGGGGGAAACAGCAAAGATGTAGCTCAGTTTCTTTCTCTGCCACATTTTCAGTGCCCACAACAGTGTCCCAGGCAAGGCCAGCATGTGATCTGTACTCAAACACCTAAAGTGTCAATGCAATGCAATGCCCAGGGTTCTATATAGACAACATAGAGTTATAGACATAATTACACCTAATTAGAATGAAGTGAGGCTAAAATTATTAATAGGACTATTACTGATTAACAATAGCATCTTAAATCACATTTCATAATCAGTGCAGTTTAGTAAATACATTTTACATAGTTGCTATATGATTTTCATCACTTACTTTTTGCAGTGAGGGGAGGAAAGTATTCCCTACGTGGCTCAGTCTGGCCCCAAGCTCTCCGTGTAGTCTAAGGTGGCCTCAAAATCAAGATCCTTCCACCTCAGCTGCCAAGTCCCAGGACTGTAGGGTCAACACAAATACTAAAATGGTGGGGGGTTTTTTTGTTTCTATGTCTAATCACATTGGGTTGTTATGATTTACAGAGTTGCCAAGTCAAAAAGAGCTCCAGAAACAATGTGGTATATGTTTAATTAGGGTAGAAAAAAACAGATTTTATTCCCCAACTAATTCCAATTCAGTAAGGACCTTTGTTTATTTAAAATCTCTAGATTTTCCTAAATCAAGTAGTTGAGAGAAATCTCAGTGGGGAGGAGAATTCTTCCTGCGTCTAGCTTTCCTTTCATCTGTGGCCACGAGTCTACTGCTTAGCAAAACCTTGGATTGAAAAATGTAAATAAACTTTATGATGCTCTGAATTGGCTTAAACTTGGAGTCTGTGTATCAAACTGCTTGGAGGTGGACGTCACGCACGGGGGTGCATCTGGTGATGACAGCAAGGCATTCCTTCTGGACATCCTCTTCTCTACGGCCCATCGTGAGCAGCAGGAACAGCTCCTAAGCCATGTTTCACTACCAAGACTGTGTGTGTCTGCAAGAGGAAATGTTCTCTCCTGTCTTTCTACCCCAGAGACTCTTTGGACTGCCAAAGTCAGTTACCCAGCTGGGATGCTGTCAGGAGGGTGAGCTTCCCTGGGAGCCTTTCCTTTTATGTGACAGGACAGCAGATATGGTAAAGAGCGCAGCTGACATGCCAGTTCTGACAGGATGTACCTGTGTTTCCTAACATTAGGCAATGCTTAAGGAAAGCATGTAAGACAGGAGTAAAGCTGAGTGACAGCCATCATGTGCTGTCTGTTCATTATGATAAGCAGTGCATTTTTAACCATATTTAAACTGCTGATGCCTTGCTGTTATCTAGATTCACAATGTTGTGCTATTTTCATCAATACCTAGTCCACCTCAGACAGAAACTGTGCCACAATGTAATGACTCCTCACTTCTCCCAGACCCCCTGGAACATCAAATCAGCTTCCTATCTATGCATTTGTTCAGCTAATTTTAATAAGAGTATTCATTACTTTGTGTGCCGCAATAAGTGTTTACCATAAATCATTTCATTTCATACTCGCATCTACATAAGAATACTATAATTCCTTTAATCACAGCACTCAGGAGGCAGAAGTAGCCAGATCTCTGGGAGACCAAGGCCAGTCTGGCCTACATAGCAAGTTCTAGGCCAGGTGGGGCTACAGAGAGAGCCTATCTCAAAAAAGCCCAAACAAACAAAAAAGAGTACTATTATTGCCTCCTTTTCACAGAGGAGGAAGGAGAGATTAAGAAGGGTGGAGCCACTTGCCTGTGATTCCTAGAGCTGAGAGTGAAGACCAGCATGCTAACTTCAGGGCTCATATGGTGACAGTGACGCTGTTCTGCCTACGTGTGGAAAACACTGAACGCTGACCTTATATTGACATTTATGCTCATTCCTCTTGGGGATTCCACTAAGTTTAAAAGGAGCAAAGAACTTCTGTGCACTGAAACATTCCTTCATGGCATCTGATTCAAACAGTAGGTTGCAATGTTTGTTTTTGGTAATCTTTTTAAATACAAAGAAGCAATGCTTGCTGAAAAGACATATTTTCAGGTTGCTTTTAAGTAATGCTCTTGATTTTACTTGTACCAACAGAGGAAAACAAAATTTCCTTCCAGAATGTTTCTTTGTACTTTTCTTACAGAAATCTGCACAGATGCATTCTCACTCTAGAAACCAGTATTTTTTCCCATCATGAGTAGTGCATCTCTTCCTAGCAAACATTTATTCATCTCTCTGACTGATATTCTTGATTCTGATTCTATTCTCATATGGGTCACATGATCCTTCCATCTTAGAAAAGAAATCTCCCTATGGCCCTCTATTCACACTTCCTTAAGTCACATTAATGACTTCATGTCTCTTAGCTGATAGTTTGGTAAACTACTCACTGCAGTACAAGTTAGAAGTAGTGCTTTATTATTTTTGCACACATTTCAGTCAGAAAATTACTCAGAATTAAATAGCCATTCTTCAAAAATATTTTATTTATTATTTTTATGTTATATGTATGAGTGCACTGCCTGCCCCCAGAATGTATGTTAAGTGAACCCGTGTCAGGCAATGCCCTCAGAAGTGAAGAAGATAAAGAGGGCATCGGATTTCCCTGGAACTGGAGATATGGTTGGTTGATTTCTAGCCCCCATGCAAGTGCTGGGAGGTAAACCTGGGCCCTCTGCAAGAGCAGCCAGTGCTTTTAACAGCTGAGAAATCTCTCCAGCTTGCACGGTCATTTTTTAAAGTCATGAATTAAGCATATAGTTGCCTCCCACTTCCCTGTCAGCTAAGAGCATCTGCTTCCTTCCAATGGAGTCGACCTCTAACACTGGAAGAGATGACACACAACACTTTCATCCTTTTCAGAAAGACACACATATATTCTCCCTATTTCAGCCAAAGTTCATCTCTTAATCCCACTAAACACTGTTTTTTGAACTGATCATGGAAATAATTAGACCAATTTAAGAACTTTGTGGATATGACTAAAATGAGTCAATGAATGCAAACTAGTTAGCACTATGGTGGTTGGCTTGTGTCAAGTTTTCAGTAATGGCCAAATTGATGTCCTGGGAAAATTTAAAAGGTTCTTCAAAATGAAAATTGCATAAAAGGGGGACTAATAGTTATGGAGGCAAGGACTTGGTTTAGGAAAACAGTCTGAAACATAATCTCCCATTTCTCAGAGCATAATGGACAGATAGCATATAATAGATGATGGTAAGTAGACTGTCGATAATAGATGACAGATGACGGACATGGTAGAAAAATAGGCCAAGAGAGATAGAAAATGTAAAGGTTTAAAAGTGAGAGCTACAAAGACAGATAAAAGTTTTGGGAATGAAGAGAAGTCTATACAGAAGAATGGCTGTAAGGTGGCAGATGTACCACCTAGAAAGAATGCATCTGGGTGAGTGTGGAAAGGTGGGCTTTAATGATGTGGCTCTGGGACCATCCTCTTGGCAGGGGCCTTAGCCTTAAATGGCTGAGCGTGGCTTTTTGAAACAGTTGTTTATAGACCAATTACCATAGAAGTTTCTTAAAATATATAAATATACAATATAAAAGGAATTTAAATGTAGTTACCTATAACAGGAGTTCCATGGTCCCACCAAAGAACACAGGCTAACAAAAGACTCACTGCCAGCAACTCCCTCTTTTGGAGTTGTCGAACCAGGATTTCCATAAACTCTAAAACAGAACTGGCTATTGCCACTATACTTGGTAACTCTTTGGAACTTGGTGGAAAGACCCTGTGCTGAAGATACTACATAAGTGAGTCATAGAATAAACAAGAATGAGTCAAGCTGGTACTGGCCTGGAAGGTGCTACTGGAAAAGAAAAGTATTCATCAACTTTATCCAGTTGTGAACTTTGTGAGATATAATGATTGGCTTGGCAAGGTATGCCCACTGGCACAATAGTGACACAAGTGTTATGGGAGAAACTAGCCTTCTACTGATTAGATAGAAGGCCTGGTTCCTAAGATTGAGCTTGTTATCTGGCACTGTTATGAGAGCCAAGAATCTGTGGTTTGACAAGCCACAGGCCATAGGGAAGAACCTACTATTATTATTCTGCTAAATGGACACAGTATTAAACTGACTCTTAATGATATTGCTATACACATAGGATAATTCATATTTCAACTCCCACCATCTTGAAGCAGATGGTGATTAACTGTTCAAAGTATAGAAAATTAGGAACTGGAGAGTACACAGCCATATTATACTCTCTCTTCCCAGAGCTTAGGGATAACTGCAGAAGAGGGGGTGAAAGATGGTAAAAGCCAGGTGTGGGAGATGAATACAAGGAACTGTGCTGTCTGAACATCACAGGGCATTTGCATATAGTAACGCAGAGCACTATAACAGCATGCACAAATAAAACCAGCATGGATAGGAGAGGTAGGTAAGAAGCCTCAGCCCTAGCTGAGGGTCTGTTGTTAACTGACTGTTGGCTGGAAGAGGGAGAGTCAATTTTTTTTAATGGTGTGATTTCTGGTAGGTTAACTGGGCTTCAGTAGGACAGACCCATACCCAAGAGCATTGAGGAACCCAAGTCTGTAAAACTACAAAACAATAATAGAGGACAATAGGGGCAGGTATCTAGGTGGGTAGGCATAGGAAAGGGGGTCTGAATATGATCAAAATGGATTGTATGTAATTCTTAAAGAATCAAGAAAATACATGTATATTTAAAATATTTTATTTATTATTTTTATTTTTTATGTGTATGGCTGCATTGCCTGCATTTATGTATGTGCACCTGTGTCATGTAATGCCCATGGAGGAGGTCAGAAGAGGGCATCAGATCACCTGCAATGGGACTTGGAGGACGGTTGTCAGCTACCACATGGGTGCTGGGAACTAAACTCTGGTCCTCTGTAAGAGCAGTCAGTGCTGAGCCATCTCTCTGGCATGAAATAAAAATATGTTTTAAAAGAATTAAATCTGTACATGGATAGGTCTTTGGCGAAGAAGTCAATGTCTTTCGAGAGGCTCAGGAAAATGTTAATAACAAATATGTTACTCTGCAGATTGAATAGAAGTACATGGCCTGGTAAGCAATTGTTTGGGCTCTCCTAAGTGCTGGCAAGAAGCCAGGGCAGTGACCAGAAGCTTTGGCTTCAGGGTTATAGTTTAATACCGAGAATCTGCTTCTGAGTCTGACAGGAAACTGTGAAACCTGTTTTAGAAGTAGGGCTTTAGTATCATGCTATTCCTTCTCTGCTTCATTCTTCTTTACTCTTTCTCCTCCCTCACCCTCACAACTTTGATTAAAACTCTACTATTTGCATTGGTGCTGCTTTGAAGGGAGTGAAAGAAACGGGTGGATTCTAAAGCAGATGAGGACAGCAAGCTCAGGACATCCAGGACAGACATCTCCCTCTTATTACCCTTCAGAAATCTAAATCTCCTACAGATTTGATTCCAGATGACATCCTATGAATATTTATTAAACAGAAAATCTATCAGTTTTCCCCATTATAATCCTGTGTAAGCTAAAGTTAGCTAATTTATTCATAGTTCATTTATCTTAGGCTATGGATATTGTCTCTCATGCACTGTAGGGTGCACAGTATTATGTGCAGCAGAGATCTAGTTCCTTCTAGTTAGAACTAAGTTTTAAGCTATATGGGAAGAGTCCTTTCCTTTATTAACTAAGGGCTTTGGTGTCTCACAATGCACAAGACATTCTTCATTCTTGCCTGCTAATATTGGGCACATGCAACTGGCTATTAATTTTTCTACTTTGCTATTAATGGTCCAAACCAGAGAGACCATAATCAATAACTTATCACATTTACCAAGCCCATTAGATTAACTGATCTTCAAGCAAAAAAGCCACAATTACAATTATTTTATCTTCATTGAATTAAATATTTGTGAAAATAATACATAGTAAAAATATAAGCTGTTTTTCATTAAAAAGGAAAAAAAAAGGTTAACTTTAAGACTAGAGTTGAGCCTTTTAAGAATCTGAAGGAAAAAGTCCCTCCAGTAAGAGTAATTTGCATTTTAAAGGCTACTGAAGGCAAATCAAAGCTTACCTTATCTAAGAAGGAAAACAAAAACCTATCACTATTAGAGTTCCTTGAACTTGTTTTGCCAAGGTTTTGATTAAACTACAAGTCCAAGTTCATTCTTACTCAGCCTCATAATTATCTTCAGACAAGACTCTTGAGAAAACTGGCAATGGAAACTGTCTGACTTGTGAGGGTGCTTCCCACACATTCCTCCAGCCCTTCAGTCTCTCCTCCTAGGTCTGCCCACTTATTCTGAAGTTTGCCCCTGAAAATGACCACCACTGTGATGGCTGCTCTGTAGAGCTCTGACAGCTCTTTTTTAAGAGAAATTTCTTCAGGGATCATCATGACAGACAAGAGTTGTAGTTATTAGTTACTTCACGAGTTTTATTATTATTTTGTATTCATCATTTGGATAAAATGCTCCCTGTGTGTTTAGATAGTCAGAGGTATAAAGTCAGAGAAAGAACAGCATTCACTTTTACATTTTAACATACATCCAGTCGTGCTGTGTATGTGCAGGGGTTAATAAGTGTTAAATGTAGATAAACTGGCACATATTTTCCACAAGGTTTCTGATGCTCCAAAGGCAGTTTATCATCTTAGGATGCAGCAGGACAGCCTTGGGCAGGATTCTCTCCTTCCCTGCTCTACTGACCTTACAGACCAAAGCAAAGTATTCAATCCTTTGGAAGCTCAGCCTTCCTCATCTGGTAATGACTACTTTAGGGAGTTAGGGTAGGGATTAGAGGTAATGTCAAAATAACAGCTAACATTCACTGAGCCACTGCCTTAACTGTTTATATGCATTACCTAATGTAACTTCTTAGCAATAGTAAGGAAATTATTCTACTTTAAAAATCAACACACATAAAGAGTGATCTGGCCCAGTCTACACACATAGAAAGGAGAGGGCCCAGATCTAGACCCTGACTTCCACCCACCTAACCAGGGCTCTGGGAACTAATTCTGCTTTGATGTGTACTTTCAAGCAGTAATGACTATGACAGACTGTAATATTAAGAATCCCCAAAACTCCCAATAAACTAGTGCCATCGAGTCTCCATGTAGAAATCCTAAGTGTCCCTCCCATTTGTTTATCTGGTCTTTGTGATTAGTATCCTCCTTTTGGGGGGACTGAAACTTTCCTTCCTGTAATGTAAACTTGTTTGAAGTCTAGAGCTACTTAGCAGAGTAAAATCCTAGAGCCATGCACCATTTTAGCTCTTCATATACTTCAGGATAGATTTCATATATCACATTTCAATCATCTTATTCTTTCTATTATCTAAGTAATAGAAACTTCCCCCCATTCACCCTTCTGTTTACCAATAGTCTCTTAAAACAATTGCCCCAAAGTAAACACATGCACCAATGGAGTAATCGACACATCATTTGGGCAAACTATTACTCATATTGTTCTTTATGCTGTTTCCTATTTCTATTAACTTAGGCTGTTTGTATTTTAATTTTAGAAATAATACATTAACTTTTGATTCATACTTAACTTTGAATCGGCATGAACATTGTTGATGTTTGTGTCCTCAATCTTGTACATTTGCTTTTTACCATTCCCAGTACAGAAGAGTATATTTTGTTAATATCCACTAACTTTATTGTGAGTGCAGTATGATGATGAGCACTGTGTAAATTACAACTCTGTAAGTTCTGCCTCTATCCCAGGGCGCCCACACTCTAGAGAAGAGAATTGCATAAGGGGAGAAAGAAGGACAACAGAAGAAAAAGAAAGCAAAGGTAATGGACTTTAGACTTCATGCAAAACACATATTTTATACTAGATTTTTGTCAAGTGCATTTTCACCTAACTCTTTAAAAGTTACCTAAAATAAAGCCCGGTGTGGTGACGCACGCCTTTAATCCTAGCACTTGGGAGGCAGAGGCAGGTGGATTTTTGTGAGTTCAAGGCTAGCCTGGTCTACAGAGTGAGTTCCAGGACAGCCAGAGCTACATTTATTTACAAAATATAATTTATTTTGTAAATAAATTATATTTTATGTAACTTTTTTTGTCTCAAAAAGACAAAAAAAAAGTTACATGAAATATAATTTACAAAAAAACAACAAAAAACAGTGGATTTCAAAAGAAGAGTTACCAAGTAACTGGAGGAAACTAACTGCAGGTCAAAAGTCCCAGTGGCATCTTCCAGAAAGCTAACCTAGCAGAAAGAAACAGAAGCTAAGCAGAGATAGGAAGACTATTCAGACAGACTGTTCAGGAGGGTAGGAAAGAGTAGCTAAACCCCCAGCACCAATCCTAGTGAGCTGCATGAAGTCCCTCCTGCTGGTACCATTTCCTGCATTGCACCCCATTTTCATGCAGTCATCAAGAGAGTCACCCACAGTGTGTGGGGATATGCTCAGCTGAATCTCATCACTCTCAGATGTCATCTAGCCTAGCAAAATCATATGTCCCTCTAGAATAAGTGATTGTCCTAAATAGTCCAGAAAAACTGAGACCTGCCCAAAACTGAAATCTGTAAACACATGGCTTAAAGATAAAGCATTAGTTAATAACGGAAACCATTACAATATGGAAATCTTAAATCGTAAAGGAAGAAGCTAAATCTCAGATTTGGATTTTGTGGTTCACATGACAACAACAGAGAGGACACAGACCATAGAAGGCCTAAGACTCCAATGTGGCAGGATCCCTAAAAGCCAGTCCTTCAGTTTGGGTGTGGAAATACTTGTATACACACACACACACACACAGACGCAAACACAAACACACATATCTGCACATCTATACATACACAGATACACAAACACCAGTGCACATGCCCCCGGCAAACACACACGTCCACAAGCACAAAAGTTTAGGAGAGGACATACGCTTGGCTGTGAAGAAATAATGCTTCCCTTCACATTAAAATTTATAGAGAAAATGTGGTACATCTACACAATGGAATTCTATGCAGCAGTAAAGAAAGATGACATTATGAACTTTGCAGGTAAATGGATGGAACTTGAAGCCGTTATGCTAAGTGAAGTAACACGGTCTCAGAAAACAAGTGATGAATGGTATTCCTCATTTGTGGATGCTAACACCAAATCCATAGTTGAAACGCAAGCTGAGAAAAATCAACGTTATATTTCTTTTTATCTGAAGGCAACTATGCTGTTATAAGGTAAGTTCCTTAATGGGCTCTAAAATTAACTGACCACTTATTTTCAGACATTGCAATTGTGGTATATGTATGGAGGGTATGTATTCATATATTAGAGTAATATAAAATTAAAGGAAAAAATGTGAACTCCTAAGCATATTTTGGAATTAGCATACAGTTTATTTTCAGAGGTCATAATTTTGGTATATATGTGACACATATATATAGGTATATTTTGGAGCAATACAAATGGGAGAGAACAACAACAACAACAAAAAGACTGATCAAAGAACTGAAACTGTTAACCTCTGCCCAAACAATAAACCTCTGCAAAGAAAAACTTTAAAAAGACTGAGACAAAGATGCAAGGCATATATGGCAGAATGCATGAACTGGGGTGGGTTGGGGGTCATGAAAAAGGGAGTGTGTCTAAATTGGACTGAGAAATGATGTATGAGACACACAAACCACCAATAAAATATTTTATTTAAAAAATTTATATCCCCTGAGAGGAATTCCATTTGGCAAACAAATTAAAAAATTATAGATTGCAGTGCTCTTGGTATACTTGAAGCAAAGGCAAACTTTCTCTGATTGGGAAGACTTGACACTTCACAGGTAAAGATTCAATGAAAATAAGAAGTATTCTCAAAATGAAAACCACATGCTCCTGGGTTTTGGTTAATAGAGCTATAACCAAGATTAAGAGTATGTGTATGTTCAACAGCATTAAACCCTCAAAATTCACAAAAAAAAAAAAAAAAAAAAGTCAGGCATGGTGGCACAAGCCTTTAATCCTAGCACTGGAGAGGCAGAGGCAGGCTGATCTTTGTGAGTTCAAGGCCAGTCTGGTCTACAGAGTGAGTTCCAGGACAGCTGGGGCTACAGGGAGACCCTGTCTGGAAAACACCAACAAAACAAAACAAAACAAAACAAAACCCCTCAAAGTTACCCAAGTTCATAAAAATAAGAACTAAAGAAAAAACACTGAGAGATTCACAAAGAAAATCCTCAGAAGTTAAAAACAGTAGTTTATATGCTGTTATAATGTGAATCCCTTAATGGGCTATAGAATTAACTGACCACTTATTTTCAGATTTTCTAATTGTGGTATATGTATGGGGGTTATGTATTCATATAAAATTGAAGGGAAAATTAAAAACAGCAGTTGAAGTAAAAATCAATTGGTGATCTAAACAGGAGAACAGAAAAAGCTGAGGAGATAAATAATAAACTAGTCACAGATAATTTGAAAAAGCTACAAAAGGCACAGCAATGAGAGAAAGAGATGGAAAACATAAACAAATTAAAGGAACAAAAAGGAGCAACATGTAGACAGCTGAAGCCAGGAGGGTAAAGAGAAGGAAAACGAAGCCATCACCATGGAGATGAAGATGGAATGCTTTCTAAACAGGAGGAAAGATGAATCTTCAGATTCAACCATCTAAGCCCAAAAACCAAATAGAGGAAATCAAATTCACAGACCAGTTTGGTGTTCTGAACAATCTGCTCTAAGGAAAGATGCATCGTAAAAGAAAGTGATATTTAAAAGAAATTACAGTGAAAAAAAAAAATCCCAGCAACAACATTTATTTTTTGAAGTAGGAAAAAATCTTTAGGCCCCCAAAGCAATGGAATGTTTATAGAAAACCTGGAATTCTATAGCAAACTAATCTAAATATAACAATGCCATAAAGTGCTTCATGGATCAAGATTGAGTTTGTCATTAATTCACACACTCTAAGAGTACTAAGAAGTATGTGCTTCGATAAGAAAGGAAAGAAACATGCAAGGACAGAATAGAATACATGAAGCATTTTGCTTAATGAGTTTTATATATGAAACGTTGCATTGTGGATATGTTTCTGACCTACGAAGACCAAGTCCCAGAGGCCTTTCAGCTCTTTTATCTTTCTAATGTTTCTCTGGGATTTCATTTATTTCTCTTCTATCATGGTTCTGTGGCTCTAAGTAAAATTTATGAATGAGAAAATTGATGAACATCTCCAGACAGTGTACGGGGCGGCACGGGGAGGGGGGCGGGGGGTGCCCAAGAGAACAGAAAAATCTCACTGCTAAGATGCATGTTTCCCACTAGCAATTAAACTTGGCAAACTCAAACTTGGGAATATGAATGGCGGGGAGGTTTCCTAAGATTGGCTTTAATACGTGTGCACTTCTAAGGAGGAGTTGTTAGCAACACGGCTTCCATGATATATTAGGGCAAAAAAAAAAAATGCCTGAAGTGTAGACATAAAAGGGAATAGTGCTTCATCAGATATTCTTTGTCCCTTTAAAATTCATGCCATATATACTTACTATTTATTCAAAATCCTAGTGAACTGTTCAGTTATTTTTTTATTTTGATTTTATATTACTCTAAAATATGCATACATACCCTCCACCCGTATACCAAAATTCCAAAGTCTGAAAATAAATGGTAGGTTAATTCTAGAACCTGTTAGGGGATTCACAATATAAGAGCACAGTTGTTTTCTGGTCACAAGGAATATAACATTAAGGTTGCTCAGTTTGCCTTACAACTAGGTACTTGGTGCTAGCATTCACAGATGAAGGATACCATTTGTCATTTGTTTTTCTGGGACTGTGTTACTTCATTTAATATAATATCTTCTAGTTCCATCCATGTACTGACAAATTTCATGATATCATTTTTCTTTACCATTGCATAAAACTCCATTGTATAGATGTACCACATTTTCTCTATGCACTAGTTGGTTAAGGGGCACTTGGTTTCATTCCAGCTCTTCACTATTGTGAAGAGAGCTGCAATAAACATGGCTGTGCATGTATCTCTGTGGTAGGATGAGTCTTGTGGGTATATATATCCAGGAGTGGTATGGCTAGGTAAGTGGTAAGCTCACTTTGAGTCTTTTAATGATTCTCCACACTGCTTTCCATAGTGGTTATACAAGTTTACATTCCCACCACCAGTGGATGAGTGTTCCCCTTTCCCCACAACCTCTCCAGCATTTGCTATCATTTGTTTTCTTGACCTGAGCCAGTCTTATCAGAGTGAGGTGATACCTTAAAGTGGTTTTAATTTGCATTTTCTTAATTATTAGCAATGTTGAACATTTTTAAAGATGTTTCTATGCCATCTCTATTTCCTCACTTGTGAGGTCTCTGTTGAGCTCTTTACTCCATCTTTTGAGTGAGTCATTTGTTTTCTTAGTTCTTTGTTTTTTGAGTAGTACATAATCTGGAAGTTAATGCTCTGTCATATGTTATCACTGGTGAAGGTTTCCTCCCACTCTGTGGGTTTTCTCCTCATTTTCCTGATTGTTTCTTTCACTGTACAGAAGCTTTTGAGTTTAATGAGGTCCCAGTTATTAACTGTTGACCTTATTTCCTGTGGGGCTGCTGTCTGATTTAGAAAGTCTTTTCTGGGGCTGGAGAGATGGCCTAGCGGTTAAGAGCACCAACTGCTCTTGCAGAGGACCTGGGTTCAATCCCCAGCACCCACACGGTGGCCGAGAACCATCTATAACTCCAATTCCAGGAGAATTCCAGTTCCATGGGAATCGGACACCCTCTTTTGACCTCCATGGCATTGTACGACACTGGTGCACAAACCTACATGCAGACAGCACATTCATACACATAAAAAATAAAAATTTAAAAAAAAGAAAGTCTTTTCCGCTGGGCGTGGTGGCATACGCCTTTAATCCTAGCACTCGAGAGGCAGAGGCAGGCGGATCTCTGTGAGTTCAAGGCCAGCCTGGTCTACAGAGT
The DNA here is from genome assembly GCA_009823505.1 of Rhizomys pruinosus. NCBI lineage: Eukaryota > Metazoa > Chordata > Mammalia > Rodentia > Spalacidae > Rhizomys > Rhizomys pruinosus. The sequence goes on along the minus strand of VZQC01009175.1, from coordinate 635,187 downwards.
GAGTTCTAGGACAGCTGGGGCTACAGGGGAGACCATTTCTCAAAAAGACCAAAAAAAAAAAAGAAAGACTGCTATCACCTTCAGAGTTTGGGGTTTCATGTTGAGGTCTTTGATCCATTTGGAGTTGACTTTTGTACAGGGCAAGAGGTAGGGGTTTAATTTTATTCTTCTACAAGAGGTGATCCAGTTTTGCCAACACCGTTTACTGAAGATGCTCTCTTTCATCCATTGAGTATTCTTGGCCCTCTTGTCAAATATGAGGTGGCTGAAATTGTATGTGCTAGGTTTGGATCTTCAGTTTTGTTCCATTGGTCTACAGGTCTGTTATTGTGCCAGTACCAGGCTGTTTTTATGACTATAGCCCTGTAGTATAGTTTGAAGTCTGGTATAATGAGCCCCACCCCCACCCCCATACTGTTCTTTTCGCTCAGGGTTGTTTTGACTATTTGGGGTTTTTGTTTTTCCATATGAAATTAATGATTTTTTTTCCAAGCCTATGAAGAAACTCTTAGGAATTTTAATTGGGATTGCATTGAATCTGTACATTAATTTGGGTAAAATGGACATTTTTACTATATTAATTTTCCCAATCCATGAACATGGGATGTCTTTCCATCTTCTGATGTCTTCTTCAATCTCCTTCTTCAGGGGTTTAAAATTTTTTGTTGTAGAGATCTTTGGTGTCTTTGGTTAGGTTTTTTCCCAAAACTGTTCAGTTATTTAAAAATAACATTAGCAGGGCGTGATGGCACACGCCTTTAATCCTAGCACTCAGGAGGCAGAGGCGGGTGGATCACTGTGAGTTCAAGGCCAGCCTGNCCCCCCATACACACACTCAGGTGGATCTTTCTGTTTCTCACACACACACACACACACACACACACACACACACACACACACACAAATGCGTATTAAGGAGTCCTTTTGTCTGAGACAAGGCTTCCAGAGTAGCCCAGCTCCTGCCCCCCAGCTTCCTAAGACTGCGACCGAGAGCATGCATGAAACACACACTCAGCATTTTAGTATTCTTTTTCCCCTTAAAAGAATTGTAAAGTTAAATACAATGGCTTAAAGGTTTATGGAGTTTATTAATTTTCTTTCAAATAGAAGAAATGAGCTAGAACAGGGCGGGGCAAAATCAGATGTCCTCCCGGGGGACGGAAGAACGTTCCCAGGCCATCTGCCCTCTCAGGGCTGGTCTCTGGGTTCACAGGTCAGCTGGGAGCCTTCGCGCTCTCACACTGGCCATCTTGGCAGTGGCATCCTGCCCATGGGACTTGCAGGACATGCTCGAAATTTGTTTTTATTTTTAGACACATCTGCAAATGCAGTTTGAAAACTCCCAGTCCTGACCAAGCTAGGGCAATCTCCCCGTTTTTCTAAAGCTGTAATTGTCACTGCCTTCCTTATTCAGTCAGAGCACAACCTCATCTTCCAGCAGGCAGCAAAGCACACTCCCTTGCACTCACACACACACACCCTTGCCTGCTGGCCCCCAAGCTGAGAGGTGGGGTCTAACCTGGCCCCTGAGCTTTCTGAATCTGCTTAAATGCAATGTCTTCCTTGGCTAACATGTTCTCTTTTTGGCTCAGGAAGGGTTACCTCCTCAGTCTGTCTACAGGCTGCTTATCATCTTAACCTTGGCATTCAGAAGCTGGCTCAACTTAGGAAGGAGGGGCAGCATGCCCCTGCATCCACTCCAGGACTGGACAAAGGCCACTGACCAGCTTTCCTAGGATGCAGTGCCTTTCCTTTGTGCTATCCACTTTTTCAAGTGTTCTGTCTTCTGAGCACAGGAGCTAATTAGAGTTCTGGGCGCAGTCTGGTCCCTCCATGTTTTACTAACTCCATGCTCAAACCACCAGTCCTTGCATACAAGTGATTTGTGCCTTACTGGCCAGTAACAAATGAAAATCAGATACAATAGGAGAAGGGGGCCATTGACAGAAAACCAAAAATATCAGGGGCTTGGCCAGACTGGGTAGCTCAAAGCCTGAGGCAAAGGAGTACGTTCAAGACCAGCTTACTACAAAGTGAGACCCTGAGGGGCTGGCGAGGTGGCTCAGAGGTTAAGAGCATTGGCTGCTCTTGCAGAGGACCTGGGTTCGATTCCCAACACTTACATGGCTAACAACTGTCCCTAACTCCATTTCCAAGGGAATCGACGCTTTCTGACTTCCCTGAGCATCATACAACATGGGTGCACTTACATCCTCGCAGGCAATACACTCAGATGCATAAAATGAAAACAATAAAATATTTGGGGAGGGACTGGAGAGATGGCTCAGCAGTTAAGAACTCCGACTGCTCTTGCAGAGGACCCGGGTTCGATCCCCAGCACCCACAAGGTGGCTAAGAACCATATTTAATTCCAGTTCCAGGGGAATCCGACGCCCTCTTCTGACCTCCACGACATTGCACGACACAAGTGCACAAACTTACATGCAAACAGTACACTCATACACATAAAAAATATTGGGGGGAGCCAGGTGTAGTGGCGCACGCCTTTAATCCTAGCACTTGGAGGCAGAGGCAGGCGGATCTTTGTGAGTTCAAGGCCAGCCTGGTCTACAGAGCGAGTTCCAGGACAGCTGGGGCTACAGGGAGACCCTATCTCAAAAGGACCCCCCAAAAATTAAATTAAATCTAAATAGGGACTTTGTTTGGCTTAAAATAAAAAAAAAAATAAGTGATATAGATTTCTAAGAATTCAAAGGAAGAATACAATTTATACAAAAGTAATCCATTAAAATTATCAACATTATAGAAATAAAAGTGAAGACATGAAATTCCCCAACAATTGCACTTTATTTATTTCTTGGAGATGAGCTCTCCAACAGCTTGAAGACTGCTTCCTTTGCACGCTTCATGATGTGCCCCATCTCCTGTGCTCATTAGTCAGGTCATACAACACAGCTTCTGAAAAGCTGCCTGTCATAGTTGTTTCTATTGTACATGAGTGATGCATGGAAAGAGAGAACACAAGCTATTTCCAATTAATCTGAAGGACTTGGAAGAATGACTGTGAGGTTGAACACTGAGAACTTTTAACTATCTTTTTTGTTTGCGGGTGGTATTTTGAAACAGAAATTTGTTATGTAGCCTGACTAGCTTGGTACTTGCTATGTAGTTCAGGGTGGCCTCTAACTCACAACAATCTTGCCTCAGCCTCTCAAGTGCTGGAATTATAGGGATACCCCCCACACACACACACACTTGACTTACTACATTTTAAAAAACAGTATAAAACTTAAATTTTCATAAAAGATTAATTTTCAGTGGCTAGAAAGATGGCTCGGTGGTAAAAATCAATGGATGCTCTTAAAGAGGACCTGGGTTCAGGTCCCAGCACCCACATGGTGGTTAACGACTATCTGTGGCTTTAGCTCTGGGGGTCCTAACACCCTCTTCTGTCCTCTGTGAGCATTATATACGCATGGTGCAGCTATATAATACAGGCAATACACATGAAATAAAATGATCAAATTAAAATTAATGTTTTAATTTAAAAAATTGTATTTAAGGCTTCTAGTAGAACAAATAAATCAATTTTTAAATTAATATAAAGGATGGGAATCACTGAATTAAATATTTTATGAAACAGTGGTAAAATCATGTGAAAGCTCATTTATGAATGAATAAAGAAAACTAGAACCATTGTAACCTCTCTTTATAACATTTCAGGGTATCTTCACCTAACTGAAGGATGGTCAAGCCTTCAATAGTCATATATATGAAAATCAGCTAAAATTCACAAAATAACACTATTAAATATCATCAGCTAGTACTTTAAAAATTTTAACTATAATGCTATCTTGCTTATTTCGTCTCATCACTGGAACAAGCCTGGGTTGTAGCTAATACTGTCATCTTTACACACATGCATATTAAAGTACAAAATAAGGCCTCATGAATGGTGAGCAGCCTACCTGGGACTCAGCCTGATCTCTCTGACCTCAGCTTCTTACACAAAATGTTTTGGGAACGGAATTGCACCATGAGTCATTTGGTTAAACAAAGGCATGCTGTATCAGAGGTGCTTTAGAATCTTCTCCTGCTTCTAATCTTTTTTTAGTTTTCCTATGTAAAGTGACACAAACCGATACAAGCTTGTAAAAAAATATGCCTTGTAGTAAATTATTGTCAGAATATATATATATATATATATATATATATATATATATATATATACATATTATTAAGATATATCATTTAGGGTGAAAATGTACTAATTCAAGGCTGGAGATATGGCTAAGTTGTTAGGAGCACTTGTGGGGGGCCCAAGTTCATGTTCCAGCACCTACATGTCAGCTCACAACCTTCTACAACTCCAGTTATAGGGAATTCAACATCTTCTTCTGTCCCTATTAGGTACTAGGCATGGCTATGTTACACATACATGTAGACAAAACACTCACACAAAATAAATTGAATAAATCTTCTTTTAAAATGTACTAATTCAGCTTTATCAGTGAGCATAATTGATTCACATTAATAATATTTGGTAACTATGCATATTACTATCAGAATACTAATGCATAATAAACAGATTTTTTTCTACTTATCCAGTCCTATGTCCATAATAGATTATATATTAATGTAAGAATATATAATTTAAAGTCAATCAGCTTTAATGTATTTGAAGTTATTTGTAAAGTGAATGGACATGCATATGCCTCCTGATTCATTTATTTATTTTGAAACAGTGTATATTAAAAATTTGGTTTATATTTAAGTTCTCACTAAAAATAATTAAAATCTCACATTTAGATCTGTGGTTTATAAACATTATTTTACAATAGGATAAAAGAAGTCATTTGACACTAAAACTTCTGATCTCCTTTTTAATATTTCAGCATATATTTTCAACTTTCTCACTTGATACTAACTTGTTTTCTAGTTATAAATATATTAATTTCACTTTAGTAAGCACTTATTAATAGGAGACTGTCAAATCCTTTAGCATCATGCCTTAATTTGTCACTGAAAGATTTACTTTTGTGCACGATAGGTACGCATACTAATTATATCTCCAGACACATGTTTGCTGAGGTTCAGCATTAAGGGATATGATAGCAGGACTACACCTTGACACATATATTTCTAATACATTCTATTGAGTTATGAAGAAAATAATCACTCTACTAAATCAGAGTTAAATGCCTGATAGAATACTTGGTGGTTAATTAAAAGTGAAGGCACTGCGAGATAGCTCAGCAGTTACCAGCAGTGAATGCTCTCTCAGAGGACCCTGGTTTCTTTCCCAGCACCCACATGGCGGCTAACTGTCCATAGCTCCAGTTCCAGGACATCCAACACCTATTTCTGGCCTCCAAGGACATTGCACTTACATACATTCAGGTGAAACACTCATACACGCATAATAAAAAGGAAATATGTTTTTAAGAAATGAAGCTATTCTTCACTTTTTAGTTGGTTTTATTCATTTTATGGTTGATTTTATTCATTTTATGGTTGTTTCTGTACAGCGGCTTAAAAGTCCATGAAAAATTAACTCAGTCAAACACTGTATTAGTCATTTTTCTGTTGCTGTGATAAAACCCCATGACCAAGGGAACTTATAAAAGGAAGGGTTTATTTGAGCTTACAATTGACAGTTCCAGGGAATTAAGAGTCCATTGCGGCAGGGAGGCATGGTGGCGGCGGCAAGAGCTGGAGCAGAAAGCTGAGGTTCACTTCTTCCAGTGAGACACTCGAGACTGCAAGGCTTGTTAAGCTCTCTAAGCCCGCCCCCAGTGAGGTACTTCCTCCAGAAGTACCTTCCACACCTTCCAAGATTCCCCCAAAACAGCGCCACCAACTGGGTACAAGATGTATGAATACTTGAAGCCTATGGGGGACAGTCTCATTCAAACCACCACAAACACACACACACACACACACACACACACACACACACACACACACACACAAATCCCTTTTGAAGTCAGTGAATGAATTCAACAATTTCTACTAAAACTCATGTAATGCAGAAACAGACTAAATAAATGAGCGGAGAGTATTCCGGGAAATCATCTCAACTAAAAACAACAACAACAAGCACCGATAAATACCCTGTACACTAATAGTGTTGCTGAACAAACGGGGAAATCTTGTCTTCATCCTCGATGATTATAGTGGCTCCATATAAGGCAACTGCCACTGGAAACGCAAACCAATTGTCTCCCAAGCGTCTGATGGCATCCACTTCCATTAAGCTGAATCTAGGCCAATACTACACTTGGCGACCGACCATAACTATCATGAAGGGGTTCTCTCCTTGGAGAAGAAAAGTCCCACGATCTTTACCGGTGAAGACAATGGTATGGTCATGCAGGTTAAGGTGTGTGTACAGCAAAAGTACAGACACGAGGAGTGAAATTGGGAGAATGAGTTCTGAGGAAGGCAACATGGGGCTAGGAAGGAGTTCTAGACTGCAGCATGGATCTACAATGATACACCTTAGATCAGGCCTTTCACCTCTGTGCCTCAACTCCTCACGCACCATCCATGAGGGCAGGACCGGAAGGAAAATCCTGAAGACCTGTTTAAACTAACATGTGAAAAGGTCCTTTAATTACGTAAGCTACTACATCATTTTCTTTCATCACTTAATTGAGAATTCACTTACATATTTATTTATAGATATCTACCAATATATGAGCCTAAGCCTGTGTCTTAGGGATGTGAAAATAAAAGAATATACCCTGAGCCCTCAGAAGTTTAGCATCTATGAATGAGAATGAGATGAGGAGGAGGAGAAGTAAGACACTGACACTACATGGATTCACAGCTTGCAGACCTTTATGTAATGTTAAGATAATATGTCCTTTTCCTGAGGGTATAAGAATTCCACATACAGAGTAGGAAATCCCATACAGGGGTGATATGATCAGATATTATGTGGCGATCAGAATGAAGAGGCGCCTATCTCAGAGCCCTCACCTGGTGCAGTTCTAGCCAGGATGGAAAGAAATGGACTCGAGTTTATCCTGGAGTAATGGAGGGGGTAATGCATTGTGTTTGGGATTCTTGGGTGTAATGTTTCCAGAGAATAGCACTGAGGGTCTATCTTAGTTAGCTCCAGTTGTTAATGGGACTGACCTGTGGACAGATCTGTGGGGCATGGCCTTGGTGAGGTGAGACGGCCCAGTCCCTTCTGAGTGGCGCCATCCCAGGGAGGGGGGCCTGGGCTGTGCAGTAAAGGTGGCTGAGCAAGCCAGGAAGAGCGAGCTAGGGCAGCATTCCTTCATGGTCTCTGCTTCAGTTCCTGCCTCCAGCCTAACCCCTCAATCTTCCTCAATGATAGATGAAGCAAATCCTTTACTTCCCCAAGTTGCTTTTGGTCAGGCTTGTTTATCACAGGAACAGAACTCTAAGTAAAACAGGGGCAACTGGTTTAAAAAATGGAATTAGGAAGAAATTTGTTTGCTGCTGATAACTATGACATTAGCAGTAAAACAATAATCTTCTGCTTTGAAAAAACTTTAAAAAGACTCAGGAAAAAAAATACAAGACATGTATGGCAGAATGCATGAATTTGGGTGGGGTGGGGGTATGGAAAGAGAAATGAGTCTAAATTGGACTAAGAAATGATGTATGAAATGCACAAAACTTCAATAAAAATATTTCAAAAATTCAAATACCTCTGAACCCACCATTTTCATGTCTAATGCAGACAAAGGCTACCTTAGATGAGAACTGTGAAGAATAAGGTTATGAATAAAGAGTTCAGAAGCTGAGAACTTAGATTGCATAACAAGGAAAGCACAGGACGAGATTCCTCAGCCTCCATCTCAAACTCCTTGGCTGTTACACAAAGCTAAGTATCATCAGTCTGGGACTGTCTCTCTATAGACTTAAAGTTCAAGGATAATTACAGGGAGCTAAATATTCTGGTCGCTATTTTTATTCCACTATTAAATATTACATTGCTAAATTAGTATTATGTCATTACAGATTCTTACAATCTCATCACATGATTTTTAAGCAGATGAATAATATGCAGAATTGGACATGGCCGCTATTCATCACACACTTTTCTGGCACAGAACTTTAGTCAAGTTCTGTATCATCATCCTCATACCAGTGAAAGGTTCTAAAAAGGTATCTAACCTCCATGGGAAGCAGCACAAAGCACTATACCCTGGAAACCTGATCATCTCAGCGTTGATATAAAGAGGTCCACAAGTGCACCTTGGTATACCTGGATACAGTGCTAGAGAGATATTGTAGGAAAGAATTTTTGGAGGGCTGTTGCATCAGAGGTACCTGATTTTGATCTGGCAAATTCTATGTTTATGTTTAACAAGATAGGTCTATGAGTGACTCATATACAGAATGTATATGGAGAATTTGGATTAGGAAATGATGTCCTTAAAAGAATCCTATATATAACAGTATCACTATATATTTCTCATTAGGACTCTGAATTCAATTATTCACTAAAGGTTAAAAAACCATTATTTATAGCCACTCTAGAAGCAGATGACCTGTGAACACAGGCCTTTGGTGAACCCCTTCTGTGTACTCCAGCAATATATGTTAATAAAATTTTCACTTCCCAACTGGGACAGCATTTCTGTCTCATGTGCTGACCAGGCGTTTCTTTAGTAAACCACATGATTCTGTGGGTGAAAGAGAGGAGAGCACATGCTACAACTCCTGCAGGAAAATTTATGAAAAATGGTATGACATACACTGGTCAGTCATCCTTGAAGGATTTCTCTTGGGAGAAGATCCAGTCTCTGAAGTCATCTACTAATAGAACTATGCGCATCAGTGAGGAATAAGAATTATGGAGTCACTGGTCCTAGTGGTGCACACTTTTAATCCCAGCACTTGGGAGGCAGAGGCAGGCTGATCTCTGTGAGATGGAGGCCAGCCTGGTCTATGTAGTAAGTTTCAAGCCAGCTGGGGCTACAAGGAGACCCTGTCTTAAAAAGACTAGAAAATAAAAAAGAATTATGAATGAAGTTGTGAAATCCTTGGCAATCCCATGCATCACTCAGAAAAAAAGCTCAACATGCATATTGTTATAATATCTAAAAAACCTCCTTAGAGTAACTTGGGAATCACTCGGTGACTCTGTGTCACTGAGACATCCCTCCTCCTTCCCATACCTCCTTATTAATGACTCCATGTTTTGAGAACCTATGTGAAACCTGAAGCATTATTTTTCCTCCTGGGTTATTTTATGCCTTGACATCTGGAAGATGAAATGGCATTCTTACCTGTTTCACAGCTCAGTCCAGTGAAGCCTTGCGGACATGCACACACATCAGTGGCGATACAGGCCCCTCCATTTCTACAGCCATCTTTGCAAAATGCTATAATAATCCAGATACAGGAATAAATCAGATTAAACAGCATCAAATACATGATCATCACCATGCTGTAAGTAATTCAACAATCTCCAAGCCCCGCTTTTATTTATCCCCTTGGGGACACAAATGACAAAAGACATTGCAATTTCATTCTGATGCAGTATTTTCTACACATGCAAGAAACCTCAATATGATTTTTGCAATGGTATTCTTTCCAGTATTCAACAACTATCTTAACAGAAATGTAAAATACACAGTAAATGCATTAGTTCAGACTGGATTTCATTGTAACAATCCAAATTGAAGCTAAGCATAAAAGCTAACCTAGATGAAACAAATAATGAAAGAATGACATGAAGAAATAGGAAATGATAGAATCCCATGAGGCTCTAAGGTATTAGTGCTAAAATACTAGTGAAATGTCTCAACCTTCAAGAAGTTCTCAGCTGTCCATGGTTGCTTAGAGTCACCCAACACTAAGAATTCTTCACTCTAGATCTCATCATTCATTTGCTAAAGATCAGTTAGGAGATGTGAAGGAGGGTGAAGACTGAAAAGTTTGAGTGCTAAAGCTATCTTGAAGGAACCATTTCACTAAGTAGGAAAAGACCAAGGCAGAAACCGTTGCAAGCATGAACTTCAAAGACACCCCAGAAATAAAGAGCAAATCAAAGACCAAGGAGAAAAACTAAAGATGAAAACCCAAAATGAAGATGGGTGAGATGGAGATGCCTAATGAGCTTCCATGTCCACTTGAGCTTATTCTCTGGCTTGCCCACTGCCTGCTCTCCCAGCCTGACCAGCTCTAACATATGAACAGCTTGCTCTGGGCATTGGACCAGCGTTTCCTCTAGTTCTAAGCATATGCTTCCTCCAGTCAGCTAGCTATGCTTTCCTAAGGTGGTAAACCGCAGAAATCTGAAATTCTGGTGCTGAGATAAAGGCATGGCCCCCAGAGTCATCTGGATCTGTGATTCAGAAGTCATTTGGCTCTGTTGATTTTCCAGTTTCTCTGTCTGGCTGGCTCATCATACATGGAGAGAATACCTGGCTCAGCAAAGATTTTCAAATGTATTTGGCACCTAAGCCTCATAAATAATAACAAATACATCTTGCAAACCATGTACATATTTGACTTACAGTAATTTGCAAGCCTGTTGATAACAGCACAGAATGCAGTTATTCAGAGCCTACAACTAAACTACTTACCCCTCCACTTTTTTCAATCCCCAGTAGGAAGCTGAGAGTCTATTGATGTAATCTGTAGTCCTAACTTCCAGAGGGATTTTTAAAAATTCTTGAAAGTCCTCTTCCCTTCATATATAAGCTTTTCTGTTGACATCTGCACTGTTCCTACTTTCCAGTTAACTATACTGCTTAAATTTATTCTCCGTATCAGGCAGAATCAGAATCAAGCATAAATAAGAGAAGGAAGCAGGGGCCCAAGATCTCCCAGAACATCTGGGTTCTTTGAAGGAAATGGTAGGGGTTTAGTTACACTTTCTGTCTTTTGTTTTCCAAGCAAATTCTTATGATATATGGACCACAGACCTTTTTTAGAATGATCTACACTGAAGATTCATAAGACTTTGAATGTCAGCATAATCCTCTGGTGCATCAGCATGTCCACAGTGTTCCAGAGCCAGCCTTAAGACCTGCTCATGACCCACAGTGTTCCAGAGACAGCCTTAAGACCTGCTTATGACCCACTGCACTGACAGCTATTCCTTGCTCTTTTCTACCTCCTACCAAACACTATCAGTGTAAATCTACTATGCTGAATTCCAAGATGAATTGGAATTTGAGGGATAGGCAGATTTGAAACTTAACATGCCTAAATTAGACAAGTCATATGACAATAAATAAAGATCATAAATTTTATTCTATAGGATTTGGTAGTTTCCAAAACAGACCTTAAGTTCCCTTGTGAAAAAGAAAGTAAGCCCACCTAATGACCAGGGCAGTGGTAAAATCATGAGGTAATAGATGCCAGTGAACTACAGCTGGGATGTCCACTGACAGAAATGAAAATCTGAGATCAACAAGACATTTAGGGGGAATTATAAATTGGCATTAACAAACTAGCTAAAATGGGAAACTACAATGTATGTCGACCCAACGTGCCTAGTTAATATTCATCTTAGGGTGACAGAAGCTTATGAAAGAAAGCTCAGGAAAAGGGGAAGTATTTCACAGTGGGTTAAGCATATACATGGTCCCTCCAGGAAAACGGATTTCATGATACATGTATTTTGGGCTCAGAAGGAAACCTCTGAATCTGGGGGTACTTGTGAACTGAATAAAAAGAACGTTTCAAAGAAAATTAAGACAAAGGTTTTAAGGATTAGAATGAGCAAATTAGAAGGAAGTGAACCGGGGTGAGGCAAGGGAAGGTTGAAATGTGGGATCTCAACGACAGAGCAGTTCTTGACAAAAATGCCCAGAATTTGGCTGTGAAAGCAGTTTGATGGAGGAGAACATGGATGTGTACATTCTTATAGCTGACTTCGATAAAGACTTGGCCACTTAACAGCTAAGTAACCCAAGGGGATGGCAAGAGCTGAAAAGAAGGTGGTGAGCCATGAGCCAACACTCAGAACTGCGGGAATGTCCCTGAGTTACAGCAGAGTGATGGCTGGGAAAGTGGACAGCAGAGATGGTGACTCTTCACCAGGCAGAGGAAGAGTTGGCCTGCAGGCCTCATACCTTTGCACAGGGTTCCATTTCCAGTATAACCAGGCTTGCAAACACAGTTGTGTCCTCCAACAGTGTTGAAACATAAAGCATTTTCATCACAGTTGTGTTGATTTGTAACGCACTCATCATGTTCTGGAATGAAGAACATAATTTTGCTACTCAAAGATTGCTTTCAAAATACCATCTTTTAAATATACTGCATCTTAGTCATTACATGCATTTCTTTTAACCTCAGACACAGACAAATTATAAATTAAGACAACTTCAGATTATTTCAAATTTTGAAGTATTTCCCATTGCCATAGACATACATATATACACAGTTTATATTTTATAAGCATTCAGTACCAAAGGATCTAGAGGAATGTCTCCCCCAATGGCACGACAGAAGTGTGGGGCACCCTAAGGTTACTTCTCAGAAGTGGATGAACAAGTTGGCATGTAATCTCTGTGATTAGCCTTTAGGTAGTTATTCTTGTAAAATAGGTCTTCTATCTAAATAATATATGATGGATGACAAGGACAATGTTTTATATTCATGTGCCTTGGCCTACAGACTCATGGGGTTGAGATCCCGGGTGTTGGATGCCAGTAGTTAACATTTGCAGGCATAAGGTTCTTATGCAAACTATTAGGGTAAATAACTTACTTCTTCAGGGTTTTTCCCTGAAGTTTCACATGTCTGTTAAATATGGCAATTTTATTTTTATTATATGTGAAAATGCACACATTCAAGTCTATAGCCACTATATGCAACTGTTTAGACCTTGATACTTTCAAAGCACTAAGTCATTTGATCCCTCCAGCAACACCGTGAGAAAGGCAGACCCTATTACAATATCAAGGATAAGGCAGTTATGGCTGAGTGCTTGCATCTCTCTCTCAAGTTGTGGAAATATTAAGGAACGTCAGACATCAAAAGTGCTGCACTGGCAACATACAGTTGAGATAACACGAACATGATTTAAGAAAAGTAATAAAATAGAATGGCTTGTGTTTTATTTTTAATATATGCATTAACATTTCACTACGACATCGTATGTTTCAGGACATGGGGGTACCTAATTATGACAGTTTACCTCTAGCATCATAGTAAACATTTTGGAAATTATTTCCAATAATCCATCAGAGGAATTTGAGATTTCCAATATTAATGCTTAAGAATTACATGAATGGGGGGCTGGTGAGATGGCTCAGTGGTTAAGAGCACTGGCTGTTCTTGCAGAGGACCCAGGTTCAATTCCCAACACCCTCATGGTGGCTAACAACCACCTATAACTCCAGCTCCAGGGAATCTATGCCCTCTTCTGACCATGGGCATTGCATGACATGGATGCACTTACATACATACAGGCAATATATTCATATACATAATATAAAAGTAAATAAAATATTTTTAAAAAGCATTACATTAATGGGTATGTTATTTTAATTTCCTAGTTAAATCACTCATGTTTGTATAAAGTTCTACCCCTTCTTATTCTCTAATGAATCAGAACATTTCAGATTTATAACTTTATGCTTATTACTCGTAGCTTAGGAAACATGCCTGGGTTACGCAGAGCACTCACACTCAGAGAGAGCTACACTTGGACTGCGATACTTCAGAGGGCAGAGAATGGGCAGCACACCTGGCCTTGGACTCTTCTGACTGAAGGAAAATTAATCTATGCTTTAAAAGCTTGTGCCTCTTGCCAATTTTTCCCCAGTGGAATTTGAAATGCTGTAGTTAATCTATAAATCTGTATGTAGACAGCCTTGGGCCCTTTAAAGGCAGCTGCTGATTGATTAGATGCTGTTTTCGTCCCTATCTGGATTGTCTTCTTAATTACACCACACACACTAGGTAGAGGAAGGGCCTAACAAGATTCAGTTTAGCACTTGGTATGATACTGTATGAGAAACGTTAGTCACCTAAGCAAAAGCCTGGTCTTTCTCACTTGTCACTTGTTCATGGTTCCTGGAAGAAATTCCTGTGCTACTAAGTAGCTCAAAGACAGAGACAGTTTTCTGGCTTTTCAATGGGCCTGTGCCTTTGCACATGCTTCTCTTTGTCCCTGATGTGTCCTGCCCCTTGGGTTCTCCTGGAAACCGCTAACTACCATTAACCATTACACTAAAATACATGCCCCTCGGGAAGTACCTTAGTGTCTTTCACCTGCAAAGTCAGGGGCTTCCGTGGCTGCCTTGGAGCCACGTGCCATGCTCTTCTGCTTTGTATTCATTCTTGTCTTCTTCTCCTTGGGCTTCTAAGTTCAAATCCCACTCTGGGACCAAGAATTTTTAGACAATACCATTTTTCCCTTGTATAATTTTTCAGTATTTAAAAAATGTTTCTTGAAATAATTTTTGATGAAAAACCAAAGATTGGAATCACCATTCTGCCATCACTCATGCCAACCGGATTTGTTCAGTTGTGGAATTGTGGACTAGAAAACAAAGGGAGAGCCACTTCTACAATTTTCAACTATTTCTCTTTTTAAGATTTATTTTATGTGTATGAGTGCTTTGCATATATGTAGATGTACCAAGTGGGGGCCTGGTGCCCGGGGGCAAGGGGGAGAGGGTGTCAGATCCCCTTATAACTGGAGTTATAGGCAGCAGTTATATAGGTTCTGGGAACTGAACCCAGGCCTTTCGTGTGGTCAGCAAATGTTCTCTGGGTTAAAAGCAAGTCCCGGAGCTATCTTCCAGCCCCTCAACGAATCATTAAACTGATTTTACTATGATATATTTTAGTTGCTTGGAACTATTTCAAGTGTTAATTAAGGCAGCAACTGTCCCTATTTTGAAAACAGGAACAGCAAATTTCTTTACATATTACATTAATTTTTTTCACACTAGTTAAAATGAAGTGAGCAACAGATGTACTCATGAGCTAATGTCAGCTAGAGCTAAGCGTAGTCTAAATTTTCTTTGATCTCACAGAATTAACTTCAATTTGATAGTCTTTCATGAAACCAGATGCAAATTCTGTAGAGTCATCTCAGTGAGTAGTTAATAACTGCTGTTCCATGGTCATGTTGGTCAAAAGTCAACTTCTTACACTTTCTGTGACCCACACATCCCTGAGGACCCCAGGCCTACTCGTCCTGTCCAGATATTCATTGTTATTACTCTCCTAACATGCCAGGGTGTATTAATAAGTAGGTTCTAAGGTTTATTTCATGTGTATTGAAAATCAGATGTTTCAATCTGACGATCAAAGCCTCCACTTCTCGCCATTTGCTACCATTTCACATACTCAGAAAAGATTTCATTCATTTACTACAATTCAATAACAGCCAAGACCTGCCAAATCCACATCTTTGCATCTTTCCTTTATTAAAAATAGTAATCAAAACTGAATGTATGTATTTGAAATTTAAATAGCATAAGAAAAAAACACATAAAAAGAACCATTATCACCTAAGTAGAATAATTTTGGGTGTTACTGATTATAATACACACACACTATATAGATGATATATGTAATCCATATATATATATATATATATATATAGTGCATAAGATCCATAATTGTATATAGTTGGCAAAAATTTGTTCCATGTTTCTCTATATACACTATACATTGATTTCCTACCAATGACAGATCTCATACCAATAAAGGAAAATTTCTTTATAACGGAATTCCTAAAACTATAGGTATTATATAAAAACAATAAGACATTTGCTTTCTTCACTGGCTAACTCCCACCTCGGTAGGCTGATGTATCCAAAATCATTTTATAATTCCATACCCCCAAAATGTCACCAGTCTTCAAATATATAGCTGAGCTTATACTGAACTTAAGATTCGGTATTGATATTGAGCTGATCCATAATAAATGTACAATGTAGAGGCAAAACAGCTGTCTAAAAATGCAGACGGCTTTCCTCACTGTAATTTCAACATAGACATATTATGGACTAGCTCCTGTACTATTCAGAAATTTCAAAGTGATACAAAGGGAAAAACTAGAAATAAATAAGGGAGAAAAGTTTTAATTTAAATATATGTACATTTGAAGTCAGTTAAGTAGATTTTCCTTGAAAGGTGTATTAGAATTTTCTTGGAATAAGAAGATAGTTAGGAACAGTAGCCTCCTTTCAAAGGCTTACAGGTTAGTTGTGAGCGAGGCAGAAATGGATGCACATGGCTGTCACCGTGAGACATGTCACAGGTGGTCAGAGAGTCATGTCTGGTTGGACCAGGTGGGATCCAAGATTGAGTTCGTGGAGAATGGAATATTTTTAAATGAATTTTTGTGAATTTCATACAACACATCTTGACCATATTTAGACCTCTCCCTTACCCTCACTCTCCATACCCCCCCCAAAATTTCATGCATTCTGTCATATATGTTAAGGCTTATTGAGCTTTGTTTGTGTACCCAGATGTCCCTCAGTGTGAGTTCATCCAGTGCAGCCCAGTCAACTCATCTAGTGTCACTCCCTTAAAGAAAACTAACTCTTCCTCTCCTAGTAGTCATCAGCTGCCAACAGCTCCTCAGTTAAGGCTGGGGATTCTTACCCAAGAATGGAATATTTAACATGGACTTTTTCTACATGTTAGCAGATATGAATTCCAAATTAAAACATCATTTATTTTCACTGGTTCATTTGATTTGTAATATTAATGCTCTTACAAATTTGAATGAAAGTGAATGATTTTCAATAACCATAGCTATGATCAGTGCATATGTGTCATAATTTGAAATCTTATCTCATTTAATCTTCATGCTAAGAAATATATCATTATTTTATAGAAAATTAAACATCTTGTTGAGGTTAAATAATTTGTCCAAGGTATAGGACTAGCAACTATAATTGTGAATCACAGCCTGGCGTGGTGGCGCACACCTTTAATCCTAGCACTTGGGAGGCAGAGGCAGGAGGATCTCTATGAGTTCAAGGCCAGCCTGGTCTACAGAGCAAGCTCCAGGCCAGTTGGGACTAAAGGGAGACTCTGTCTCAAAAAGACCAAAAAGAAAAAAGAAAAGAATTGTGAATCACAATAACAGGCTCCCAAAACCAGGTTTCTAGTTGCTAAGCAATAGAGTTGCCTACTGCATTTAATGCTCATATTTTCCTAAGTCTTTCTTCTCATAGTGCCCCCTGTGGTTCTCCACAGTTTTAAAGTGTTTACACAGTTTACTGTCTTTTGGTTAGGTATAGAGTCTTCTGCTTTACAATTAGAAGTTACATTTTGTTACATTTCTACCATATATTTAATCCTGAGTGGTAAAAGTCGTACCAGAATTTTAGTCCATAAGGCAAAGGACTAAAGTAAGTTCTGGGTAAGCCATCATCCTCATTTTTATGAAACCAAGAGAAGTTCTTAGAAGAAAAATAAGGCACCAGAAATGGTTAAGTTCAATTGCATATAAGCCAAGGCGGTCAGGGCATAGAACTTAATACACCAGCACCGATTCCCTCAACTTAAAAGTCTCTTGACCTTTGCAGATGGCAAAGAGAGCTGTACTCTCTGAGCAGCTCTGGCAATACCTACCCTGAGAAATTCTGATTTCCAAGCCCGAGCAGTACCCTCCATCTTCACATTTTAGGATTCGAGACTCTGTTCTTGTGGTAAAGGCACTTCATACACGTTATATATTCATGGCTGGCTTATTCCCCAGAGGGACACTTTCTTCTGATGGGCTTCTTTGGTTACAGAAATATATTATTTATGTTGTATCATCTATGCTTCTGTCCAAATCAAGAAATGTTTAGAAAGCAGTAGCTAAAGTGATAAACAAAAGTTGCTTGAGTTTTCCTGGCAGCATATATTTCCTGGAAGATACACTTCACTTACATTGTAACACAATGTCTTAAACAGAGTGGCAGCCTAACTCTGGTGGTAACTACTATCTGATTATTAGAAATTTGATAGGCTTTAACATATATGATGTAATGCATGGAGGAAGGGGTATAAAACCATGAAAAATTTTTGTATAAAATGTACAAAAGTTCAATGAAACAGAAATTTGAAAACAATGTTTCTTATGTTTAAGTAAACATAAGACTTAGAATAAGGAAGCTCATAGTAAAATGCATAATAGTCTTGAGAAGTCTATAATAATAGCAACAAACTACATATTTAGAGACATGGTGGGTCCCATCAATGTATGGCTGCCTTGTAGAATTCTTCTTATGTTTCTGTAACTGTACTGCATGGTTAAGAAATCAACAGATTTTGCAGGAGTCCATCTATCACTGTTGCTTCATGTGCCTACCAAGGAAGCAGGAAGTTCTTTGAACTCACAGACGCCATCGGCCTGCAGTATTGGGACCACATTTTACTTGAAAAAGACTGGTAACATCTGATAATGTCCAGACAAAATCTGCCATCTCTGTTCTATCAAATCAAACCTTCAAAACCTGCACATAAGTTCTCAGTATAGCCACGTGATAATCATTCTACCTGTTTTTTCAAGGTGACTACAAACTGAGTCTGTGTTACAACCTAATGATTTCTAGATGACCTGGGATTTCTAAGAACTTGCTCCCTTCCTTCCTCTTTCTCCCTCCCTGCTTCCCTTCACAGGTATTTAGTAGGTGCATTCAATTCAATACAAATCTCTTCAATCAAAACATGTATGTCCTAATGATCACTGACCCTTGAAGGACTATATCATCACTACAATACATTAGATGATTTAAAATGCCTGTAATCAGCTGTCTTGCACTATGACCAGAACTAAATATGAAGGGTAGAGTGGAGAAATAAGAAAATTACAAGCTATTTTAGTGAGCAGTAGCAGAGAGGCCATGGGATACAGGGCATGTTCTGAGACCCAGACAGCTCGACTGTAGACGCTGTTTTTATCCTACATATATAGCTTTCAGAAAGAGAGCCCATCTTCCTAGACTTAAAATGGGGGGGGATTAAAATTTATAGTAACAACTTATTATAAAGAACAAACCTAAACAGTTTCTAGCACATAACAGAAACTTGGTAAATACTAGTTATTTGGTTTTTTTTTTACCTTTATTACATTAAATGGGGCATTTTTACCCTTGTTATGGTATGACTAATTTTTTCCATCTTAATTCTGTTAAGCAAATCTAAACATTCTGTGGAGTTTGCTATCCTTTTTAACTCAAGTAAGTTTGTGTGTTTTCCAGGATGCTTCTTCTTTCACTGGTAACAAGGGAAAATACCTGCTGCCACAGTCATGAAAAGGTATCCATTTTGTTTCATAGGAATGCCTTAGTCATTTACTTTATATTACAGAAAAATTATGAGCTACGAAATAATTTTAACAGAAATATTTGTGTATATTTTATTGAATTTTTTGTGTATTTCATACATAACATCTTAATCATCTCTAGACCCCCTTCTCCATTGAAACAGGCAATAGCTCTAATCTTAGCCAAAGAACTACTGCGCAGCTGATCACTGCTGGGTGAGGAAGGGCTGATCTTTAATGGAGTGGCTACAGATACATCTGGGGACACTAACTTGACTCAAGAGGCCTTAACATAAATAACAGGAATCTTTTAATGCAGTTACTGTTGCTGCAAGAAATCTTCCTTTAACTTGTGTGACGGCCACTCATCCTACTGTTTCATTGCTCTAGCTTCCTGCTCCTGAACGTCCCAATTCAATGCTGACTTCTGACTAGTTTTCAGTTTTCTCGGCATCTAGCGATTTGTTCAGATTTTCTCCTCTGACGAGCTTGGTTTGCTTTCTTCAGAGCTTTCATTGGCATGTTCAGCCTTCTTTTTTTTTTAATTTTATTTATTTATTTTTTATGTGTATGAATGTATTGTCTGCATGCAGGTCTGCGCACCTGTGTTGTACAATGCCGCGGAGGTCAGAAGAGGGTCTCGGATTCCCCTGGAACTGGAGTTCTCCTGGAATTGGAGTTACTGACGGTTCTTAGCCACCATGTGGGTGCTGGGGATCGAACCCGGGTCCTCTGCAAGAGCGGTCGGCGCTCTTAACCACTAGGCCATCCCTCCAGCCCCCATATTCAGCCTTCCTAACTAATCATAATTTGATAAAAAAAAAATCTCAACAAAAGCACCCTGAAAAGATCCTCCTCACTCTTCTGTAATTTCACAAAGAAATTTAATCTTTGATTTAATCCAATGTTTTGTTTTACTCTGTGTTTCATGAATTCAGATTCGTATGACATATTGTAAAGTAATGGATCTCTTGTATCTACCAACCAAATAATTTACATCTGTTCTCTGTAAACACATTTTGCAGTCTCCATTGTGTCCTCAGAAGAATGCAAAGGCACATGATCAGAGGTTTGTGACCTTGAGGAACTTTTGAACTGCTAAATGATTGGGGATAGGAAAGGGAGGGGTATCTCTGACAGACTACAGAAATTGTTTAGTGCTATCAGACAACCATAGTAAGTAGTATCAGTCAGTCACTAAATTCTTTAGTCCTTCTGCATGCTGATGTGTGATATGCATTGGAACCCATAAACACCTTTGCAGGTAAAGACTGTGATTATTCCTAATTTACAGACCAGAACATAAGACTTTCTTAGCCCTATTGTGTACCATTTCCTTTCTGGATTAAATAAATGAAAAGGCCAGGAATCAGTAAGTTTGAATCTCTAAGGCTTGAATCTATAAACAGACTTCAGGAGACTAAAGAGGCTGGTCCTTGAGGGCTGGTGATGGTTCTGGGAAAGCACTGTGTAGGAAGTAGGCCAAACAGGTGGGTCTTGAAGGATGGGGGTGGGGAGGTTAACAAAAAGAGAGCACACAGGTATGGGAGATAACAGCAGGAAGCAAGAGAAGCATCAAGTGCTTAAGCTGGCAGGTGGCTGGAAGTGAAAGGGATAGTAAGAAAGAAGAGACACACAGCACAGCGTGGTGTTATCTGTAAGGAAGGAAGCAACGGGTTGCCATGTCCAGCTATGGGAGTAAAGGTGGCATGGTCAAATTAGAGTTGATTTTTTAGGTCTACGGCCATACCACCCCGAACGTGCCCCATCTTGTCTGATCTTGGAAGCTAAGCAGGGTCGGACCAGGTTAGTACTTGGATGGGAGAATTGATTTTTTTTTTTTTTTTTTAGGAAAATTCATCTCAACAGCAATGTGTAGACAAGGAGGGGTTGCTAACTTCCTTGATAATATCAGCTTCCTATAGTCTGCATTACAATGGAAGAATTCCCATTTCTGTTGAATCCTTCTTTCTTCCTTTTATTTTCTTTTCAAATAATATTATTCCTAAGGATTGAGACAGAAATTTGCACCACACTCAGAGGAGGAAAATGTTGTTTGGGGGAGAAAGATGGGGGGAAAAGAGGAGGAGAAAGAAATGATGGAGGTTGGGGAGCAAACCGAAATGGGGTGCTTACTGCCTGCTGAACACTGTGTGCAGTGATGTCTAAGAGGGACATAAGGAAGCAGTAGGGACAGAGAGGAAGCGAGCACCCGAATCAGGAGTTCAAATCCCACTGCAGCAGTGATTACATCCTATGCAGACTATATGTTTGTGCCCCCATGTTTTGTGGAATTACTGTGTTCAGCACAGGGTCTGAAGCTGGTGGACAAAAGTGACAGAGAATGAATGCCACATTTAGACATGGATGTCATAAACACCAAAGTGAATCAGTATTTGGTTTAAAAAATTAGAATACTCAGATTCTTAATCTGGTGACTGGGAAGATGTTGTTGAGGTGAGTGGAGACAAGAGAGCTTCCTAGCTTCAGGGCTTTCTTTCTATTCCACTTTTGTTTTTTTAAAAGCAAAGAAGAAACTAGAATTAAGAAACAGAAGTATAAGAGTATACTTATACTGGGTGTGGTAGCGTCTGTCTGCAATCCCAACACTCCAGAGACCAAGGCAGAAAGATTATAGATTTAAAGCCACTCTGAGCTCCTGAGCAAGATCTTGTCTTTTTTTTTTTTTTTAAAAAAAGAGAGAATCAGCAGCATGTGGTGGCACAAGCCTTTAATCCTAGCACTTGGGAGGCAGAGGCAGGTGGATCTCTGTGAGTTCAAGGCCAGCCTGGTCTACAGAGTAAGTTCCAGGCCAGCTGGGGCTACAGAAAGACCCTGTTTCAAAAAGACCACACACACACACGCACACACAAACACACACACACACACACACACACACACACACACACACACGCACACACGAAACATTCCTGAGTCAGTCTTGGAGTCTTGGGCTGGATGTGGGGGTTCCTGCTTCATCCTTGTAATCCTAGCACTTCTGCAGAGGAAGGGAAGAGAATCAAAAGTTCAAGACCAGAAAAAGTGCCAAGTCCGACAACTGAGTTCATCCTAAAGGCAGTAGTAATGAAGACACAAGTACCCTACCCCTCCCAACAAGAAAAATCTGCCAGAAAACAGCCTAGGTGGTCAGCCCTTGGGTCTAATTTTTGAAATACATCAAGAGTGCACACGGTGACTCCCACAAAATTAGTCTCCGATGAGCAGCTGCTGAAGAACATCCATCACTGCAAACCACGTCTCATCTTAGATACCCAAGCATTCAGATACCTGCTGAGGCAGAGGAGTCTGGGTTTACAAGAATGGCAATCCTGTATACCTCTTGCTTTCTCTTCAAATGCCTGCCACAGTTCCTTCCTTTCACAGTTAGCACAGGACCCCACCAAGAACTTCATATAAAGACATCCAGGTCAACAGGACAAAACTCAGACTTCTGAGTCTCAGTGGACTTTTTCTCCTTTCCTGGGGGGCAGGCACGCCACTCGGAACCTGCTTCTGTGGCAGTTCTTGCTTGCACATCTCATCTCCATTGGCATTGCTCAGCTGCTATCAAAATGCAGGCATTAAACACCTCTTGCTTAGACGAGGGCCATGGCCTACACTGCTTGCAGCTGGGTCCACTTCCAGAACACAGACCACTGTCAGAGGACTCTGCTCTCCCTCTTCTCTGCCTCCCATCCTAAATCATTTTCCTACATTCTCACACTAGCCTTTCTACCAATCATGGAGACACTGCCTACTAGAAAAGCCTTAATCACTTTCACTACACCCTTTTGTTCTAATCCAGCCAGGCACTGATTCACACATTATGATGCACCATCTTAGTAATGTCATTAATTGAAATTCTGCTAAAGGCCAAATATCCGAGAAGTTGAGCTGTGTGCATTCCCCCGGCATCCTGGCTCTCACACACGTGGGGCTTTCCACTCCTGCTGTCAGCCTCTCTGCTCACCTCCTACACAGACCAGCAGTGTCCCTGTCCTTCAGAAACCCAGCCTGACACTGTTCTCATTTTCCCTGATTATTGCCAGTTATTTGAAAAAGGAAAGTTTTCACTACGTTACTGAAAAATTTATCTGCTAGAAAGAGAAATCAGCCCCACCTAACCTCACAGGAACTACTTATTGAAATATCAGCAGCCTAACCTGATTTGATATCTACAGATAAATAAGATTAGAGGACATAATCAACAAGTCATGACTGTGAGTCTGTGTGCAGGGGGTTCAGGCTGGGGTCTGGCTAAGAGCACCTGAAGCACAGGAGCCTGGACTTCGCTCTAGACAGAACCCTCAGAACAGGAAGGGAAGAGTGGCTTAGACTTCGAATATCCAATATATAAACAAAATTGAAAGCCTGATACCTAGACAAGCCAACACTCCATAAACAAGGAGGGGGGAAAAAGCATTGGAAGGAGGCAAACAAAACAAGCCTTCAACATAGTGAAAAGGCATTTGTGATTGGCATCTGAATACAGGCAAAAAAAACCCCCAAAACCAAAAGTAAACCCTCATGCCCAGGACACACCTAAGGGATAACACAGGAAAGGTGCAGGATAACTCTGCACCAAGGTCTCCCATCCCTGTAGTGGGTAGCTACAATGGGATACCCCAGGAGGTGACCCAAGAAACAGATCTTAGAGGAATAATTGCAGACCTATGCAGAGAAATTAAAGAAAACAAAGAAGAAGCGAGAGAACTAAGGAGAGAGAATGAAAAACTCAAAAAGGACCTAGAGGGATACAATGACAAACTTTGGAAAGAACTAAAGGAACAGAATGACAAACTCCAGAAAGAACTAGAGGGAAAAAAAAAA